>BPLR01018883.1:0-68917 GCA_021605095.1 Caerostris extrusa
GTCAGCAGCAGACTGCCTTGGCCCACCATGGGGCTAAGTTGCGCCAATGAAGAAGAAGATAGATTTAAATTAATGTTGTTTGTAATTGTTTCAAATTTGAGGGCTCCATTATTGAACAGTCAGTTGGTAAATTGCTGTGTTTTGATTTGCACGTATATTTCGTATTAATTTAACCTTTAATTAACCTTTTGAAAACAGGCATTATTTTTTCCAATTCAGGAATTGAAAGCTATTGACTTCAAACTTTTCAATTGTTCTATAATAGTGGCGAAAAGGAGAAAAAATTTAGTTGACAAGTATGTCTTTTTCTTTTAATAAATGACAGATGTAATGAATGATAAAAACCTGAAAAAAAAAAAAAAAAAAGAGAGCACAACAATTAACAAAATATTCTCAAACTTTTTCTTCTTTGAAAATCAAATCACTCAACGAAGGTCATAAGGTTAAGGTGAAAACTAATACCAGATATCTAAATTTAAACCCAGAGAACAATGTTTCGTCTTTCAAGCAATTTCAACAGAGATCTATATTTGTCGAAAAGGGTCTTTACCCCTAATCGGAGACCTCTTGTTCCAAATGCCACCAAGTCTAAAGGGAAGTTGCTTTTGGCGCGTTGGCGTGGATTTGACCAGCGATGTTACCGCCATGACCTCGAAAAAGACGCAAATCCAGGCCGGAGAAAGTTCTTCGCGATAATCTGGAGGAAAAATTGGGTGAAAAGTAAGAAAATGAACGTTGGGGTTTTTGGAAAGAGGTCGGGCGAGTTTTAACTGGAGCACGAATTGAATGAAGATCAACAGGGTGTCGACCTGTTGCACGTGAGAGGGACGATAGTATCGGGGAAATGATTGGAATTAGGGTGTGTAATCCACTTTGGAACTTTCCTCAAGTTAGTTAGAACTTAAACCAGTGATTCCCAAACTTGTTACTCTAGTGACACCCTATAATAAAAGAAAACACTGTTGCGTTTATTAGACCATTATTGAACTAAATATTATTATGGCTTCCATTTTTCTTAATTTCGGTTCATTAATAGCCATTTTCTTCGTAAGGCTGACAACCCTACCCGTAAAAGGAAAACATCTCTCTTCCCGTAATCTGCCAGCAGGCAGACGACCGTGGCCCACCAAGGGGCTGTTGCGCCATTAATAATGATGAATAGCCGTTTCTTATATAAAATTGAAACATTCAAAATATTCTATTCTAAATAATGGAGTTTATTTTTTTTTTTTTTTTCTATTAACTAGTATATATATTGAAAGAAATTATATCAACAATATAATCTCTTTCTGAGAAAAAAAATCAAGTATTTAAATGTCATCATCATCATTGGTACAACAGCCCCATGGTGACAAACTGCCGTCTGCCTACTGGCAGATTTCGAGACAGGTGATGATTTCTTTTTACACGATAGGGTTGTCAGCTCTACGCCCAACAGTCAAATGAGACTGGGACCCACGGTTTAAAGTGGATTTTGAACCATTACAAGCATCCATGGCACTGCGCCGGGGCTGGAAACCCGAAACCTGTGGCACCAAGCGCTAGTCACTCGGCCATCAGGCCCCATTTAGATGCCCCTAGCATCAATTATACAGGGTGCTTGCTTTTATGAGAATTTATTTATGGAACATGATGATCAGTCTTTTTAAAAATATTTTATTTAGTGCTGTGAATTTCTACAACAACAAAAACAAAATAGAAAATATTGGATAAATACGTTACTGTGAAAGGAAATAAAAAAAAATTTCAAACTGGATTATAATAATTATTAATTTTAAACCCAAAGAATATTTTTCAATGTTTGAGAACTTTTTCCTGACAATTTTTTTGTATTTTATTTTCTGTTAATTCTTCCAGTTGATTAAGGACAGGTTGATTTCACCTTTTAAGCAATGTGAGACATTTACACGAGCTGTCACAATCACCATCGAGCCTTCTCTTTTCTCAAAGCACTGATCAGACGGCGCTTCGTCAATGAAACCAATCAGAGACCTGTTCAATCAATCTTCCAATCCTCTTCTTCTTTTTGGTCAACTCGAACCCTCTTGCATGCTAGCTGTGCACTTTACTATTGTATTTCAAGTTGGGGGCCTGAATGGTCGATGGCTAGCGCTCTGGCACTCGGTACCACAGGTTTTCTCGTTCGAGCCCCGGCGGTGCCATGGATGTTTGTAGTGGTCAGGAATCCACTTTAAGCCTTAGGTCCTGGTCTCCTATGACTGTAAGTGCGTTACGGAGCCAAAAGTCAGACTTCTGCCTACGGGTGCTCCATCAGAACAGAAGCTGCTTCCTTCCCATTCAACCATGAGTCCGTACGGGTTCGTCGGCTTGGTCTAGATTAGGTATCTACCAAGTGTGATAAGTAACAACAACATTTCAAGTTGGGGTTTCCTCCGCTGTTTGAGACCATTTTTGAAGAAAACAGGTTACGAAATTTTCAAGTAGTGTCAACATGGTCAGCTAGCCTGCAGGATTGCTTAGGATCGAACCATTGGAGGCGTCTGATGTAGTCATCGATTTCAGAAACGAAGAGATTCGGTGAATACTGTGGCAAATATATGTAGAACGTCTCACATTGATGTCAGGCTGTTTGAGGGAGTTTAATGAGTTTCCCCCATTGTTATCATAAAAGGTCAAGAAAGGCATGTCCCTCCTCATTGATGTGAGATATATATTTGGAACAACTGCAACCCATTGCAGTTATCATAAAAGTCCTCAAGAAAGGTTATGTCCTCCTCATTGATGAGATGTTTATGACATATATTAGTGGAACACGAGGCCAATTGGTGTTCAGTAATGTATGTATTAATGCATATTTCCCTGCTTGTGAAAATAAAAACTTGCTAACTTTTTTATATCAAAGAGACAAGCTCTTTTTTTTTTTTATTATTGCTGGCATGTAAGTAAATAATGGATGTGAATAATGAATAATGAGATGTGAATAATGAATAATTGAGATGTGAATGGGAATAATGAATCAAATAGGCTGTTTGTTTAGTATTGCATAAATATTAAGAGATACAATATATATATATATATATATATATAAATTGAACTACGGTATTTATAAAGGAAATCGGCAATATACTTCGAGTTACAACATTGGCAACTTTTTTTTGAGTTACCGGAAACTAAGATTAAAGGCAGTTAGTTAATGAAGTTAGTTTTAAGCAGTTAGTTAATGAAAATAGTTTTAGGCAGTTAGTTTTATTATATTATAAATATAAAAAATTTCTTTTTTTTTTTTTTTTTTAACTTATCTGTTTTGAGATAATATAAATTGCATTAATTACTTTTTAGCAATCATAGTAAACAATTTATCAGAATTTCGTAAAAACATTTTTTTAATTACTCAACATTTACATGTTTTTGATACTGAAAGTGAAATAAACATTTTGCGATTTTCACATACTTTTTAAACGGTCAGCAAATCCTTTTTTAGAGTGGCAGGCATTTTCAGCAGAATAAATAAGGGTTTTGCGTAGTTTAATATTCTAAGAAAAAGTGGCAATAGAGAATGGGAACAATGACTTTGAAGAACAGGGGCAAGAAATATTTACTGTCTGATGTAATAATTATTTGCATAAACGAAACCATGTTTGTAAAATACATTTATTTGCATAAATGTAGACCAACAACTTTTTTGTAATTTATTCATCCTGTAGAAAGTGTCAGCAATCTTTATTTTTTCAACCGTAAAACTGCAACATGACATTTTCCTGTAGTATAAACCATTTACTTTTATAACCACAATTTTCATAATTAGTCATTTTCAGTTACATTACATCTACAGCATTGAAGCTCGGCTTGTCGCTCTACGATCATTTTGTGCACCCTTTGGACTAATTAAACCGAGATTCGTGGTTTAATTGACGTTGAATAATTTAATGTGGGATTCCGGATCGCTAACAAACATCCATGCCACCTCCATAATTCGAACCTGAAGCTTGCGGTACCCACAGCACGAGCTTTCCAACCAATTGACCATCCGCCGCATAGCGTTGAAGAAAGCAATAAATGCCTCACTGTTTTGACTATTTTTGTAAAAATCACTTTTGCAGATTTGGCAAACTTTAAAGCAGTGCAAATATATATTTAATAAGCTTACATGATTTTAAGATAGTCAAGATAAAATTATTTCTTGCATAGAAAATCTAAAGAATATTATTTTAAAGCCCATTCTATTTAAAAGACAAAAATTTTTAAAAATATTAGTCTGGAAAATTTTCTTGGAAACAACATGATTAGACAAGTTTTCTACATTCAAATTAAAAGAAAAATATGCAAATAAAAAAGAAACTATATAAAAAGTTTCTATTTTGCAAAGTAATATCTTTTACAATTTATTATAAAGGGCCTGAGAGCCGAGTGGCTGGCACTCACCACAGGTTCTGGGTTGAGTCGGCGGTGCCATGGATGTTTATAGTGGTTCAAAAATCCACTTTAACCCGTAGGGGTCAGTCCAATAGGGGGATCGTAGAGCGTTGCCCGGGGCATTGTTACCTCGCGTCCGTGGCTTATCTTCAAGTTACACGCGCCCCCTGGGTAATGCAAAGTGAGTAGCATCTGTGCAACGCTTGCCTTAAGGTATCCAAGACAAGCTGTCTAAATGTTTGCCAGCTGCATTAGAACAAAAAATTTATTATAATACAGTGTAATGTTGTTTTTGTAAATGAAGGATTGCCAACATTAACCAAAGTCGTCGTTATTCAAGGCTCTATCCCATAATATTTAATTGAAAGTCCATTAATTTACTTTCGGCTCATCCCACAAGAGCAGTGTAAATATTACAAAACTCATGTGAATGCTATAAAAATATTGTAAATATCATTTTTGTGTGTGCAGGTTGTGCAGCTGGATTGTAACTGGGTGTGGTTGGGTTGAGAACACAGGTTTGAGAACTCACAACTTATTTATACACCCACAAACACCACTCATACAATATTTAACAGATTTAAAACATATAATTATAGATTCGTGGAAGGATTCCACTTCTAAGCCGAAAATAAAAGATACTCAGGTACGCGCTGGATGTGAAATATACTTCCTCCGGTGAGTCTGAAGGTCTAATTATTACGCAGGGTTGCAGGTTAAATGCAGGGTTGTGTCCTCTCGGAATGAGAGATTACAAACTAAACGTTTCTCAGCAGATGTGCGGATTGAGTTGAAAGTCTCAGGACCCTACTGACCATTTCTCTTGTTATTAAAATGAACTGTTCATGAAAACAGTTTTTAATTATCTTTCTTCATCAAACTACGATTGGCTAACTTCGAAGTTTTTTTAACAAATAAAACAGTAAAAAACATGCATAGAATTTTTTTTGCTTCTATTATTTTTATAAAGATTTCTTGAAAAAAAACTGCATGAAGATTTCACTTAATAGATCTACAGTTTAGATGGTCCCATATTTGTTTGGATTACATATCATAGCATCATTTTAAATATTCTCTCACTTTTAGATCATATAGGGAATTCATACAATCAAAGAGTCGTTAACCGAAGCATGTGCCATTAACCACAGATATTAGATATTTTTTTCATCTTTTTACTCTCCAGTTAACTAAGAACTTTGCTGTAGGAGGTAGTTGTCAACCAATGCAATCTTAACCTATCTTAAACAACGCTTAAGCACTCTTCAGAAATCTATTCAGAATATTTTACAATATCAAGTGATTTTATTCATATTTTTAATATTTTTCATTCAATTATAGCTTTTAGTTTTTATAATAGGATAGTATTATTTAAAAGATTAATTAGTTTTATTGTATTAAGTTAGCAGTTATATTGTTTAAGTTTATTATATAGAGGATATAGTTTATGTAATTTTTGTATTTAATATTTTTATTTACATATTTTACTATACAGTTTTATTTAAATTTTAATAGGATATATTTTTTATTTAAAATTTGAGGACTCCTAACCATTTCACCAAATTGTAGTGACGCCATATGAAACAAATAAAACATTCTACCCTGCTAAACGCTTGAATCTGCATATTTATTAACCTAGAAACAATGACTTTCATGTCAAGTTTCAGCATTTGAAAACAATATATTTAACATATTGTATCAAGAAAATATTCATTATAAATAGTAAGTCAGTCTTTCTTAATTCTCTATTTTTGAATTTTTGAAGAATTTTTCTTATCAGTGAATATTATTCTAAGAGATATGAGGTTTGTATTTTTTAATAAATTTCTTTATTAATATATTTATTTAATGTTTCAGAAGAAAGATATTAAATTTTAACTCATTTAATAATAATCAACAATGAATTTGAAAAAAAAAATATTTAATATAAGTAAAACTATTTAATGTGACCTGATGGCCGAGTGACTGGCGCTCAGTGCCACAGGTTTTCGGGTTCGAGTCCCGGTGGTGCCATGGATATTTGTAGTGGTTCGGAATCCACTTTAAAACTGTAGGTCCCGGTCTGTTTAGCCCTCGTGTGCACAAGATGACCATAGAGCGACAAACCAAACCAAACCAAACCAAACCTGGATAAGAGAAGTATTCTATGCACATGCTAACATTACAAATCTTTGATTAAAATTACTCTTACAAAAGTTTGCAATTTTTTCTTTTCACAATTGGGAAAGATTAAAAAAGATTTCAGTTATGAGGGGGCTGAGTGGCTAGCGCTCTAGCGCTCGGTACCACATGTTTCGGGTTCGAGTCCCGGCGGTGCCATGGATGTTTGTAGTGGTTCGGAATCCACTTTCAACTGTAGGTCCCGGTCTCTTAAGCCCTCGTGAGACAGAAGATGACCGTAGAGCGACAAACCAAACCAAACCATTCAGTTATGATTTGATAAAAAAAGAAATTTTAAGTAGCGATATTTTAAACTGTCAAAAAAGCCACCAGATTGAGTTGAATTCATACTAAAGTGACAGTTATAAGCAAATTAATAGAATCGTTTTTTTTCCTTTCAGAATTATCATAATTTTATTTTGAGTTCTCAGATTGAATAACAAAGATTAAAGAATAAACAAACGAGCAACAACAACAACAAAACAAAACAAAAGCCAGCGAATTATATCGCTTTTATATATGTCTCAAAAATAATATAAGTTCGCAGAATATGAAGCATATATTACTGGGACGAAGAAAAATTGTATATAAAGTTTAGTACATTTTAATTAAAATGATATAACATCTAATAAAAGGATAGCAATGGAGCAATCATAGACTTCTGAAGGCCACGAGCCATACACACAACCAAAATTATCTCACATGTACAACTAATGCCAAGTTTGCTTATAAAACCTGTTGTTCTATATATAACACACTCATCCCACATATATGTTTACGTATTCGGTGCTAAAGACTTGTGTTTTCATTTGGAAACATTAATTTAATTTTCGTTTAGTACTTTTGAAGGAAATCGACAAATATGAAAATTTTGTTAACACTGAACATCACTGTAATTATCATTGAGACATAAAAACAGCATCTTCTATGTCAAAAATGGGAAAAATCACAAGACATAGCTTACTTGGGGTACATTAAAAATACCTGAAGAGCAAACAAAATTTACTTGTTAGGGGGAAAAAAAAAATGTTTTTTTTTTTTTTTTTTTTTTAATTTGAGATAATAAAAAAATAAAAGTAAGAAAATTATTACTGAGAATTGAAGTTATATATTCATTATTGGTTAAATA
This sequence comes from Caerostris extrusa, assembly GCA_021605095.1. Classification (NCBI taxonomy): domain Eukaryota; kingdom Metazoa; phylum Arthropoda; class Arachnida; order Araneae; family Araneidae; genus Caerostris; species Caerostris extrusa. Next base: position 7,661 of record BPLR01018883.1, read on the forward strand.
TCTAATGATCAACAAAAATATAGAATAACTTGTAAAAATAGTACAAGAAAAATAAATTTAAGTCCCCATGTAATCAATGAAACAGAAACCAGAAACATAACTGTAGCATTTGATTTACCGGGGATTACAGCCTTTGTTGTAATTCGATGCATCAGTTTTGTTTCATCACCATAATTAAGAATCCTCTACGTGCGTAAAAGCAAAGGATGGCTGGTAAATTTGATTTATTAGCAACTGGCATCATAGGTTTGTGAAATTATATTTTATGTGAATTATTTTTATAGCTCTTGTTCCAATATTTAATAATATATTTAAAAATGTCTATTGAATCATAAAACACATATATATTTTTATAAACGATATTTTTAAGTAGCTGTCAAAATGCGTTTTATACTAATCGCAGTTTAGATGATTGTTTTATTTTTGAAAAAAATCTGTGATGATTTTTAAATTATGATATTACAGATATTTTTCAAATGAATATCATTTAAATTAAAACACACACATATGTATATTATGTTTACATATGCAATAAATTCAATTTAAAAAGAAAAAAAAGATATAGGAGCCGTAAAACATGTTCTTGAAAGGGAAGATATTTGTGATAATACAGAAAAGCTAGTTTTATTCAAGTGAAGGATGGCCCCTAGAATATGAATAACATTTCTATTGATTCTTAATAAAGCTGGCATCCTTGGTTTTTTTAGTTCACTGATACACAAATAGCTTTCATTTTACAAATTGGCTTAAAACTTTTCTGTGCTGTCTTTAAATTAGATTTAGTAGAAATATTTTATTTATTTGTAATTCTAGTGAGCTAAAGATTTAAGACTTTTTTTATAGATCAAAAACATATCATTAGCTGTACATTTATATTTTCCATACCACTTATAAAAGATATTACCCCTCTCAAAGGACTAGCTGTCTCTTTTCTTCTAGGGTATTAGTGCTCATATATATGAGTGTATAGATAGAAAGATATATATGTATATAAAACAACTACAGCAGAAAATGTAATGACATAAAAAAAAAGTAGATTAAAGACTTATCATTGACAGCTACTAATATTGCATTAACTTCTGATTCTTAATAAATTTATAAATGTTAACTATAAATAAACCAGATTTTCAAAGGTAGCAATTTAAATATAATTCTTTAACTAAATGTCAGAAGACAGATAATATAAAAAAACTATAAAATAGCTCAGTAGTCACTAAATATGAAGGAATAATTAGCTCTATGTATAAAATCAACATAATATTTAAGTAGTACCAATCTTTGTGTTCAAAAAGCTGCAATATCAAATGAAAATAAAATAACTGAACTCTAAAAATATCAAATTAAAGCGAAAAGGTTCCCAGTCGTAAAATTATACACTTGAAAAAAATTAAAATCATCGCTATTGTCGTTTAATTATATCAGAAAATTAATATTTTAATAACTTAAATTGCTAATAAAATGTATTGTAAATATTGTTTTTTATATTTTTAGAAAAAGATGTTAATAATGATGTTTTGTGGACTTGGTGTTATCCTTCCATACCATCTGAATATAAAACATATATTGTTAATAAATGTGGGTTAGAAAATGATTTGGGTCTTGATCACAGTCACCATTCAGCATCCTTTTATTACTATCATCACAATTACTATTGGTTTTATTTACATCAAACAGATGTGATTGAAGTTCGCAGCTTGCCTAAGGTATGTTACAATCTCTTTATAAGTATTGATTTCTTTATTGTACATTTTCCCCTTTTTAAAAATTTTTGTTGTAATGTTTTCAAAATTAATAATACTTTCCCACTTGAGCTTATTTTTAATGGATTGTAATAGCAGAATGTAAAAGAGTTGTTGTAGACCATAAAATGTTTAATTAACACAGATTTTTCTTTTGTTTTGAGAGAAAGTTTCCCAAATTTCATTCATATAAAAACCTAAATTAAGTTTCTGGTATTTAATTACATATATTTATTATGCTAATCACATGTTTGTTTTTCAATTCTTATATCACAAAAATAAATTATAAATTTGAACTGAAATCTGGTAAATACTAATTGTCTGCTATAAATACTTTTTAAAGCAAAAATTGTTAGATTTTTTTTTTTTTTGTTTCACTATTTTCTTATCCAATTATATAATTCTAATTCTTTATGAAGCAATACATTTTTTTTTTTTTTTTTTTTTTGGAATTAGTATATGAATAAAATTACAATCTATTTAAATATTTACTAAAATAACTATAGTACTTTGCAAATATGTATTCTCTTGAAATTGAAGTATTTAAATATCTAGATATTTTTGTCTTTAATATTTTTATGAATATCCGTATATAATTTTATTTATTCCATTTTTATCATTAGGTTAAATGCAGAAATCTATTTTTAGGTGAAACAGTTTGTACTTGTCCTTCAAACTCGTGATTTCAACCCAGAAAAATATGAAAATTTATCACAAATACTAAGTAAAACATATAGTGAAACAGGAAATCCAGCCAAAGTACTGCAACTGTATCTGTCTGTTTTTGTAAAAGGAACATGCTGTACTGAAGATAATGGAACTTTTATGATTAATACATTTGACACTTGTAACATTTTTTCAACAGTTCCAGCTAAAGGTACATTTCTTTTTATGTAAAAAAAAAAATTAAAAAATTTTATTTTAAATCTGTTACTTTTTAATTAATTTTTAGAAAAAATTATTGAAACTATAACATATATATCATTAAGTAAAATTTATTTATCTATCTCTCTCTATATATATCTTAAATTTATTATTCATAGAATTTTTAATCATTAAACTAATTATGAAAATTATTTAGTGAATAGTAAAAGGTTTTTTACTCATTTCTCTATTTCTATATAAAATTAAACTGAAGCTGACCAGGCTAATAAGAGCATGCAATACTTATTTTCATTTAAGTATGTAAGTTTTTATAGAAGTGGGCTAGCTTAACATTGAGTTATTTAACAATATAATTATTAGAATTTCTAATGATTAGACATTTTAATGGCATTTCATTTTTATTTATTTGTAATAACTTCCAATTTCAAGTAATTAAAAAGGTTCATTTACTTAAATTTAAACATTACAAAAGTATTGGCATATCCGTCTTCTTCTAGTTTAACAACCCATTTGAATATCGTTAAAATTCTTCACTCTTAATTTTTACAAATTTCATCAATTAGTTTTTCTGATATCTTTGAAATCTCCATCATTGTAGTCGATCCATCTTTATCTAAGTCTGCTGTAGACATTCCCACTAGTTTTTGGTTGAAGATTTTAAAGTTTAAAAGCATCTATTTAAAGCAGATATAATATTTATAAGATTATATTCAGAATTAAAAAGTTACGAAGTGTTTCTACAATAATAGCAAATTTTATCTTATTAATTTTTAGTCAATCTAAATTTTTTTTTAATAATTAAATATCTCTTTAAAAAAATATTTGATTTTATGTATCTTATAGAAAACAAATTTCAAATATGTAAGCAAGAACAGATTTAATAAATGTCTTTTATTGTTATTTAATTTTTTTTTTTTTAAGAGGGCAGAATATTAGTAATGTTCACTTAAATGATGATTCAAATGTATTATGCATCATTGTGTAACTTTAGTAACCAGTTTTAACACCAATTAAAATGTATTATTTGCAGTTTCCAGTAATAGGGATATATTACCAATAAAATTATGGGTATTATTTTTTAATGCAGTTTTTCATTTAATTGATCAGTTTTTTGTTTCATTCAATAACAATTTGTTTATTTCAACATTTCTTATTGGTTAATTTAATTTTTTTTTTTTTTAATTTCTTTCACAAGCTTTTTATACATAATATTTATTTAATTTCTCTCAGGAGGTAATAATTATATGATTAAATAATGGGAAATTGTTCTGAAAGATCATCTGGTGAAAGTAAAGGTAATGTGATTTCAAAGTGAAAATGAGATTTTTCAAGAAAAGAGAATCATTTAGAATTCTACAGTTGTTGTTTTTTTAAATTGCTGTTCTAGCTGCTATGTTTTGTTCTTACATTAAATTTTTTTAATTTTATGGATAACCTTTATATCGGATCAGTTGATTATTTTTAGTTTTATTTATGTTTTATTTTTAACTGTAATGCCTTCTGAGGAGAAAGGAAGGCCTTCAGTTCACATTTCCTTTAGTGTTGATATCAAAATCTAGAATTACTTTCTCCAAACATAAACTGCTCTGGCGCTTGGTACCACAGATTTCGGTTTCGAGTCCGGCTGTGCCACTGCGTTTGTAGTGGTTCGGAATCCACTTTAAAATGTAGGTCCCAGTCTGTTTAGCCCTTGTGTGTACAAGATAACTGTAGAGTGGCAAACCAAATGTAAAAAGTAAAAAGAAAGTGTTCAGTTAATTTGACTCATCATAAGACAGTTTAATTGAATGTTAATTTTATAAGCTCAACTGTTTTTTTGTGTCAAATGAAATTTTATAAGCTCAACTGTTTTTTTGTGTCAAATGAAATTTCTGTTAGTCTTCCGTTGCTTTTTATCCACTTTTAAATCAATATATGATTCTTAGATTCCTATACGTATATATTTCTTAGATCTATTCATATGTAGGTATTCCCTTTTGGATATAAGCTTGATATGAGCAATCTATGTAGAAGGTTTGAGAAAATTTAATAAACTTTTTTTAGAGTTGGTTTTTGAGAATTTTAACAATGCAGTTGGTCTCCATTTTTTATAAATTAAACATATATTGCCAGATCTTTAATCTGCTATAGTATTAAATATAATTATCCATATTTTTAATTATAAATATCAAATAAAGAAAAAAAGTTTCTCTCAATAATATTAGATAAACTATCATTTTAAAAAAAACATTGTTTGTAAACTATTGTTTTACATTATAATTCATTTTATTTTAATATTTATCGTAAAATGTATTTTTCTGTAATATTTCTTCCAGAAGTATTTTTAATATTATTACACTATTGTTATTGGAATTATCACCAATATTGTATTTTGTATCTACATAATTATGTAAATGAAAATACATTATTTTTTATGCTATTTTAATGTATTTCCCTGTGTCTTTGTGGCATCTATGTATGAAATTGCTATACTTGATTGGAGATTGTTTAATTTTTTAATGTCTTAATATGCTTTTGTAATACTTTTAAACTGCTTTTTACCTCTTAAATTTAAATGGTTTCTTTTAGATGTTGTAAATATGTTTGGACTTGAAACAATTCTGATTTTTACCGCCCTCCTTTTGAGAAAGCGCATTATTGTATATCACCACCAAATGGATAGTCTGCTTTCATTTGTAAGGTTAGAAAGCTTTTTAATTTGAATCATAAAGATGTGACAATGTAATAAAGTTATATACTAATTTATAAGATGTAAATATCAAATTATTTTTATGAAAATTTATGTTATTCATGCTAAAATTAATATTTAATCTTTTATTGGGTTGAGGCAGGAAATTTGGCATAAAATCTGTTTTCAGAGTTATATAAAAAGTGACTTAATAGATCTAAAATAATAAGATAAATAGATCCTCTTTTTGACAAGATGAGATGAAGTTCTAAATTTAGCAATCTGTCCTCTACTCTTTAAATATTCATTTCAAGTTCTTGTTTTCTAATTTGTTCTAAGGTTTCTCTGATTTCTGTTATAATTTTAAGCTTCATCTTTTCTAAAATTGTGCCTAATATGTATATAATCCTACTATATACCTATATGTATATAATACTACTATATCCCTATATTATATAATACTACTATATCCCTACATTATATAATCCTACTATATCCCTATATGTATGTAATCCTGCTGCCTAATATGTATATGTATTCCCTAAACTTAATGCATGTTGATCTTTACATAATTCTTTACTTTCCGATTTTAATCAACCTTATTAGTAATTTCACAGTGAACTAAAATAAAAAAATATTTTATTAAATAATATTCACATTTACTATTGCTTATTATTATTTACAGCATAGTTCTTAAAATTTTATTGGAAATTATTAATGAAAGAAAAACAGATTGAAAATTTAAGAAAAATGGAAGATATGTTTGTGGTAAAAATAATCGGCCTAATTTTAACTAAAATTAAATTTTATATTTATTATTTTTTTATATATATTAATAATTAGATAAAATATTTATTTTTATTTAAGAACACTTCCAGCATTTATGTGGCATAGGCAACACAGCATTTTTATATATCCCTATATGCAGTTAACAGATATAGATATTTCTGAATTGCTGGCTCAACCTGCATATGTTGCTGGATTTCAAGATGCAGCCGTTGAAGGAAAAACTGAACTTTATGATGTATTTGTGAATTTACCTGCTGTTGAAATAACTGTTGCAGCTCATACAAAAGGTATAACATTTTAAATTTATAAATTAAAATTTTCAAAGAAATTGCAAATAATATATATATATATATATAAATTTTTAAAAAGGCAAAATATTTAGTAAAAATTGACTTTTTCATTTATAAGCTTTTTAATGCACAACGTTTGTTGTTAAGCATTAGTATTATCATCATTATCTAAAAACCGGTAGTAAAAAGCTTTTAGCATCTTTAAAGTAAATTTTCTCTTTTGTCCCCCTAAAAAAAAGAAAAAAAATTGGTGATTTTAAAGAAAAAAAAAAGAATCAATGTATTAAATCGTCTGAATTGAGTTATTCTTATATAGAGAAAAAAAAAAATTAATTTAAAATAAATAACTTAAGAAAACAGGTATAATTTTTTGAAAAATTAATTTTAATTATATGTTAGGTAATATAAAAAATATCATTGAAACTTAATTTATAAAAATATCAGGCAAGATTTTATTCTTTTTATTAACACATTATTTGCATTCAAAATATTCAAAGCTGTTTATTTGGATCATGAGAAAAATATATTTGATTAATTTTTTTTTATTGGAAAATTCAAAACAAATTAGTTGTTTATATTACTATTTTGTATTCTATGTTTTTGAAAATCTAAAAAGACTGGTATATTTTAAAAGTAATTTTTTTTTTATTATCTCAAATAAAAAAAAAAAAATTACTTTTTTTTTTTATTTCAAAAATAACTATTGTTAATTATTACATTGTTTATATATTTTTAATTATCAAATTTAAAAACCTCAAAAGGTTAATTTTTCCATAGTTTTAATAAAATTATAATAAATTGTGCTAATTATTAAATTTAAAGAAACTTTTAATGTTAATACATTTTATTAAGTTCATTATTCAATTAAATTGTCTTGGAGTTTTTATTATTTATTATTTTCTTTTTTTTTTTATACAGAAATGTTCATCATGACTAAAACACATAAAGATATTGCTGTCTTTATGACTAGGAAAGCACAGATTCCATCAATGACTGATAAATTATTTATTAAGGTAAGAATAAAAACTGCAATATATATGTTTTTTGCTTTTTATGATCATTATGTTCTTAAGATTATTAGGTATATTTTTAAAATTCAATTTTATTCTTGTTCCTTTTATTTAATTTTTATGCAAATACAATTTTTTTAATTGGTATGTTTTGCTGTTTTAAAAGATAACTTTGAATATTTTCAAACTTTTAGAAGGAATAATATGATTATTTTTAAATAACCATCTATTAATAATTTAAGTAAAAGAAACTGTATTAAGATGGCATGCAGCATGTAAAATGTCTAGTATTTCGTAAATCGAAAATCTTTCCAAAAATTTTATATGCTTTATATACTTTTACTATGCAGAAGGAAAAAAAAAGTTATTTTTGTTTTTTCCATCATATTTTAATGCCATATTGACTTAGTTTCTCTCTAAATAAAAATCTGCATATTAACTTTATTGCTTAAAATTTTGCATCAATCATTTCTAATCTTTTGAAATTTATTACTAAATGAAAAAAAGTGATATGACTGAGATTTAGAAAAGCAATTTTATATTATTAGTTTTTCTTTTTTGACAAATCTGAAAAAGCCTTCAATTTATTAATTGATATATGTTCAATTTGGGGAAATGGCTATTTCAAATAAGGATATAATATTCAATTTAAAAAAAAAAAAAGCTTAGGATTTGTTTCATAAGTATATAAAAACCTTTGAAATTTGATTTTTGAAAATTTCCTATTTTGTTCTCTGTTGTAATATACAATGTATAAATTAGAATTTTAATTTTAGGAAGTAGCTAACAAAACAAATGAGCTTCTCAAAGGCTTACAAAACTTAGCTGTAAAAGACGAATCTGGACAAGATGTTATTAAATTATCAGAATTGAAAGAAAACAAGATTACTCCAGCTCTTATTAACTTCCTTAAGAACTTAGCTGAATCTGAAGGTTACCCATATATCTTACAGTCTTAAAAGTATTTATTTCTAAAAAAATTTTGTTGTTGCATTTATTATTGTGTTCTTGTCATATAAATTATAACTAAGAACTGTTCTATTAAACAATTAAAAAGAATATTATTAAAGATGATTAGAAAAAATTAAGAAAATTGAAAAATGTGTTAGTAAAAATTAAATTATGATGATTATATAAAAAATGTGTAAATTAATGCTTTAAATCGATCTTTGCTCCTATTTAAAATGCTGTGATGCAATTATTTTAAATTCATATACATTTTTTAAAATATAAGTCTTTCAATGAAGTAACTCATCTAGCAAATGTTTTAATTTAATAATATTTTTAAATATTTTAACTGATCAGAAAAAAAACTCTTGTGCTAAATTATTTAATTATATGAATATTTGTTCATGGTTATAATAAAAATATATTATTGTAAATGGAAATTTTAAGTATGGAAAATATTTATACTCTATTCACCACAAAGCTTATGTAACATTGCAGCATAATTCTCAACGAGGTATGTTTGCTTAAAAATTAGGCTTCAAGAAACAGCATGTTGTTATAATTTACTATATGTAGATGTTCCTAGTTCTGTGTAACTGTTATCAATGAATTAAATTTTACATATAAAATTAAGGAGGAAACAATTTCATATAAATGTTTAATTTAATTAATAGTTAAAGTTTAATATAAAATATTATTTTGTAAAAGATTAATTAAACTTGCATTAATTATGGTTAGCTCTGATGTATAAATAATTAGGAAAGGTTGTTATATGATCTGTCCATTTGATGACATTCCATTAAATTATAACTCATCTTGTGGTGGCTGTATATATGTATTCTTGTGTCATAAAGGACATTGTATATGTGATATTTTTCTGTTCGTTATACACAATGTTCCTTTTATTTTATCCATAACTATGTAAATATTATATGTTTTACTGGCATTTTTTAAATAGGCAGCAGTTTTGTTAATAAATGTTTAGAATTCTGAATATATTGAAGTTGAAAAAATTTAGTTTTCATCCTATTATTAGATTTTGTACATTTAAAAATATATGGTTGTACTGTAAAAATAAATGTTTTTTCTTAAAAAAAAGGTTTTATCTTAAGTAGGGATTTGAAAAATTGTTGAAATCAACATATTTAAATTAGAAGGAGACCTGAATCTAACGTAAAAGTTTTCAATTTAATTAGTTCAAAGGAATGAACTTTTTGAGTTTAACTTTAAATATGTTATTCAAATGAATTTTTTTTTAATGAATTAAAAAAAAAGTGAAATATTAAATGATCAATATTTATTGTTTTTCTTTGAAATTACTTGTAAGTTACACAAATTTTATTTGAAAAGTTTAAACAAAAGTACTTGAGAAAAAGTACAGATGGTGTTCACACACTTTTGTAACGATTTTGCAGAAATATATTTAGTGACAAAGATAAGTATTTTGTTTGCTAATATGTTCAGTTTAATAGCTGTTTTGTTGAAAATTATATTATATCTTGATTTGCAGAATAAAAGAGCTTTGCTTAAAATTTGATGGTTGAATTTGATTCACTCCTCTTCTACAATCTTCCAGAATCCATTGAACATTTTGGGATGCTGCTGATATAAAGCTTGTTTCAAAAGCCAAAATACACAGTATTCTGTAGTTGACACATCGAGGCATTTGATTTGTTTGCATTTAAATGGAATAGCCTCACTTCTGGTAGTAGAGTATAATAAATACATTTTTAATGAGTTCAAATATTTAACAATTAATTAGAAGTTGTCTCATATGAAATACTAGCAAAATCATTCCTTGCACAGGAAATCGTCCTCATTAAAACTAAATTTTAATTTTCAGAAATGGAGCTGATGTTTATAAATATTGAGAAGAATGAAATTTTGATCTTACTATCATGGAAAATATGATTTATAGAAATAGTTGGTACATTCATAGATGTTGTTTTAATTTATTTTTTACCCATTTGGTTTTATAGGATTTTCTAGAGAACGACTGCTTTTTTAATATTTCTGCTAGTCAAATTCACTTTCAAAATATCTAATAATAAATGTGTAAATCACTTAATTTATTTTAAAAATTCTGAAGTTTCATTTTGCTATTATCAAATTATTTTGTCTTTAAAATGCAGAACCATTTTTTATTATATTTTATAGAAAAGAAATAAACCAAGTCCAGAAGAATTAAATATTGTAAAAGGAATCATTTAGATATAGTATACATTTATTGAGGACATTCCTCTACCAAATTGGCGAGCAGCAAAGAATTATAAATAGTTGAAATGGCATATGAAAGAGAACATGGTCTTTTATGGTAACACAACTGTCCATTAAAAATTACTCGTGAAATTGGTAACTGGATGGGGAGGAGGAGGTGGTATTTGCATTTAAGTTTAATACCTTCTAACATACATTTTATTAATTACTTTTGTTTTATTTAATTAATGTAACTAAATAATCATACTTAATTACTTTAATTAAATAATACATATAACATTGTTGTCATTTAATTACCGATATTTTCCATCCTCTAACATCTGCTAAGGAAAGTTATTTAATTCTAAAATATCTGTCATTCCTACATTTATTATCTCCTACATATTAAAAAAGCATATCATGTCTTAATTTGTAATTATCCGGTATATATCATATACATTTAACATTTTAATAAATTTTCTACCAAAAGGTAATTACTTGTAAAATACTTTAATTACATTATCTTACACTTAAAATAGTGTCCTTTTATTAATTAATTAAAAATTTAATAATGAAAAATTAACCATTAAATGTATATCTGCCAGCCATCTTGCCTTTGTTTAAAACACGCTTTCGTGCTGAAATTAAGTGTTTTTATTTATGATATTGATTTATTATGATTAAATATGATCAGGTATAAAAAATGCTAGAATTTTTTTGTACCTGATATAGTAACACATTATAGCTACGGTTGATTGACACACCCTAAATCTAGATATACAGCCAGTTTACCACAAGGAAATATGTTGTCCAAACAGGAACTGTTATTTTATCGAAACGCAATCACCAAGACCTGCTTTTTTTCGAACATGATAAATACATAGGTCAGAATATTAATTGAATCAAAACAAATTGTTGAATTTATATAGACTTTACCTACTTTAATAAAACAACCCGTTTTCAAATCTTCATTAAGGTTTTTTTACTTGTATAGTGAATATATAATTTAATCTTCAGTTTATAGTGCAATTTCATCAGTAGCCATAATTATTTCCTTGATGATTCAAACTTAAGGATGGCGAATTACAATGTTAACAATATTGTGGATCTGGTCAGTTGAAAATTAGTCCATTAAAGAGTTAAGACTCATGCATGGAGGATGGGCTTTCTGTCACTATTTCAGCAGAATTGATTTTTTTTTATAGTGGATGAAGTGTATGCCAAATGGACTGTGTCCTCTTGCAATCTAGCTATCTTACTTTAGCACTGAATAACAAATAGAGCAGTTAAATATAATTTAAAAAAATTGAAATTTACTCATGAATTTTGATTTATTATGTGTGAAAATATTTTGTTGGACGAATACACATGGAAGTACACCAATTTTTATAACCCAAGAAACTTATGAAGTAATTGGTTAGAATACTACAAATCTATCGAATTCAATAGCCTCAGGAATTTTATAATACTAAAACTTCATGAAGAAGCACTAGTAAATTCCAGCAGAGAAGTCTTGTTAAGTTATGGTTAAATAAACTTTTCTTAACATAAACTGATCTTTAGATATTATTTTGAGGAAATTGAAACAATCTGTTTATATTTTTAAAGTCAGACATTTCAAAATGAAATACAGAGCATGATATGGGTCAATCATTAGATTTAGTAACACATATCTCGTGTCAGTTTTAAAAAACACATAAATAAAATCATGTGAAAATCAGTATTTATTTTAAATAAAATTTTGTAAAATGAAAGCTCTTATGTTGTTTGAAGAGATTAATCTGTATTAAATAATAGCTTATACTTTTACTTTCTTTTTTTTGCTTAGTTAGTAGTAACAAGCTCTTTGAACAAGTTTCCATTGAAACATTTTACACATGAAACTATATGGTGAAAAAAAATAGGGAAGGGGGTAGGGCCTAGCAAAAATTAAAAGTATAATGATAGGTAAAAATTAATACCATACATTGACTTTGTTAACAACTGTTTATTTTTTTAAAATTTCTCTTTAATATGCATGCATTTCATTTTATAAGTATACAATATTGCTTCACAAATCCATCATTCAATTTTTTTCTTTTGAATATGTATTTAAAGATTATAACAAATTGATTTGATTTCAATGGGAAACACTGATTTAAAATAAGAGCATTAAATTCATAGTGCCATAACATTCTAAATCCTGAGATGTAGATGTTTCATTTATGTATATTGAAAAATCTAGTCCAAAGAATGTATAAACTCTAAAAGATAAATGTTTTATTAACAAATGGATAAAACAGTAAATATTTTCTACGACAAGTGATAGATTTATAACATTTAACATACAGAAAGTGGAATAAGTACAGATAAGACAGTAAACAATCCATTCTTTTTTTTCACTCTATTCACATATAATGTGCAAAATGTACAGAAGTCTGAGCATAAGAACCTTACAGTCTTATATTTATTTTTAAAATTTTCTTTTATTAGCATAAAATGAACAAGTACTTGTTCAACTTTTATATAAAATGCATAATAAATCTAATAAAATGCATAACTTAAAAACCTTTGATTTACAGATATGTAATTGAAAAATGAAAAAGAGATTCATATGTAATATTTGAACTGAAAAAAGACAACTTTTAAAAATTTCTTCTTAGCAGCAGCAGTAACAGATTTATTGTTTTATAATAATATCACAGTAGATGCAAGATCAACACCAAGTCTGAGACAAATAAGACTAATTACAACCCATTAAGTTTTATCTGTATGTAAATATTATTCATATAACCACATCACATATTCTCTGGTTTATAAAAATCTTGAACTCCATTTCATTTTTTTTTTTATCCATTAATAAAATTTAATATTTTCAGTCTAGTAAATCTCATGTATTATATATTATAATTTCAAAAATGAATATTTTATTTGCATATATAATAAACCAAAACTACCAACTAAAAAATAATTTCTAAAATAAGTAAACAAGCATAAAAATAAGATAAAATGCAAAGCCAATACAACATTAAGATAAAATACATTACAATACAACATTTGATAAAATATGCAGTAAAATTTAACTAACAAATATAAGCTAAATTGCAATTTTTTTTTGCAATTCTAATCTCAATTTTAATCTCTATAAAAATTGGATAAGTCAACATTAACCATACTTGATTATATAAATAATAAACAGAATGACAAAAAAGTTTTTCAAAAGTAGCATTAATACACTACAGTAAGAAATAGCTCCTTATTTTTAAAGAATAACAGCATAGTACATATTTTTTTATTAGATGAACATGGATAAAACTCTTTTATTATCACAAATGGTTTTTCATGCTGCCCATCTATATAATTTCTTAAAGCTGTACAAATATTGGAAAAAATTGCAAGTCACATTTCTCACTTTTGAGGTGGTTTAGCATGAGGAGTAAACTGTAACAAAGCAAAAATGTTTATTTTTATAAACTATCATGAAAGTAATCAATCAATAAAATTTTATATGTCAATTAAAATTTCAAAAGTTTTAACTGTTTAAAAAGATGCCTAACATTATTTTACCTCTATATCATTCAAATAATAAAAACTAAAGATTTGTATGAAAAAAAATGTTAACAGCTATTATTTTCTAAAACTATTTTTATGAAAATATATGCACATATGTAATAAATCATGCTTTGAAAAATATAATGAAATCAAATAATATTTAATTAAAAAATATAGTATAAAAAACATTAGATAATAATACATTATTAAATATTTGATTTATGCATTAATAAAATAATACTTAAACTTACAATTAAGCGAACTGCAAAGTGTGTATCTTGCTCAGCTCCACTAGTTGCAATAGAAGATTTCATTTGACCATTAGGTAATATTGCAATATACCTTCCTCTCTCAGAAACATTTTCAATAGTAATAAATTGATTGTGCATCAATACTTCTCTGATTTTAAATCTGCACTCCGGTGTAGGAAGACCAGCTGGTCCCTGAAAAATGAGTCAATAAATCAACATTTTAAAATTATCTTCTTTTAACTACTTATCGAATATAAAGGAAATATTTTGGATCACTTCATTCAATAAAAACCAAAAGAAAAAAAAATTCAATTAAATTAGCCCCATATAATCTATTAATATAAAATTAAAAAAAATTTTTTTTTTTTTCTTTGATGATGATCAAGTAATGAAAAAAAAATTTGCATTGGAATTTTTAACAGAAAAATTTAATGGACAATTAACATATTAAAATTAATATGTTTTAATAATATATTTAACTGCTACTGTGCCTTTGATAAATAAAAAAAAAAAATTTCATATTTTATTACATTAAATAGTATTGTTTACTCATTTTTTAATTTATTTACTCTCAAAAGAAGCCAATTTTAGATATTGCTTAACCAAGACACAAAATTTCAAAATGCCATTAGAGTCTAACACTTTGTACATTTATCCTTAAAAATAGCCCACTTTTTTTCAGAAAACCAATGAGCTGAAAATGAAGTTTGATTTTTCTCTTTTTGGTATTATTTAGCTATTTTATTTACTTAATTTTGTTTTAAACATTCTCATCAATATCTTTTGCAAGAAGGTTTTGGATTATCAAAATAAATTGAGATATAATTCAGTAACTAAATGCATCCCTTAAAAAATTTTCAACTGTTAATTAGAAAAGAAATTAAATTAATGCTTTTCACAAGCAATTGTTTTCATAGATAATTTCTTTTGAATTAATACAAAGTAGATAATAATTAAATAATATTCACAAATACTCACTGCTGAATAAAGTTGAGCAATTCCATCTTTGATTGCTAAATAATTAAAATTATTGTGAAGCATAATATAACCATCCCTGTCTTGAACAACAGTGAAATGTGCTAAAAATAAATTCAATAAAGAAATATTATTAAAAGTCAAATATTTAATGAAGTTACTTAGTTCTGTATGTTAATAATATTTCTATATGAAAAGAAGTAAATTATTATTTCAAAATTGTTTTATATTACTAAATTCTGTATTTTCATCAGTAAGCTAAGAGTAAGTTTTTTATTATACAAAACACAGTGCTATCTGGCTTTTGCAAACGTTATAAAATTTTACTGCAATCAATTTCATATGCAAGCCAATAAAATAGTATAAGCAATTAGACATTAATTGTGAATATCAAGAAAAATATAAAATGTTATCTCATATGATATTTTAGTTCCATCCATACGTTAAGTTAAGAATGCTGATTTTTTTTTTTTTTTTTTTTTTTAAGTTTTTAATTTTAGTTAATATTGCCAATAATAAATCATATCAATTAATTTATAATCAGAATCAAACATTTAAACAGCTGAATTTTTCTATAATGGCAAATTTTAAATAAGAACTTTGAGAAAATCTTTTAAATTTATAAAAATAGAAATGCACAACATAATAATAAGAAATAATAAAAAATAAATAAATAATAATCTAAAATATAAATAAATAATAATCTAAAATATAAATAAATAATAATCTAAAATATAAATAAAAAATAAAGCATCTAAAAGTGACAAAAAAATTAATGCAGAAATCATTCAATCTTGAATATAAACACATATGAATATTTAAAATGAAGAAAAAAATTTAAGAATTACATAAAGCCAGAAATATAAATACTACTTAATATATATATTTTTTAATATTGGATCATTTTGTTAAAAAGCAAAAAAATTTATTTACAAAGAAAGAATATAGATGAGTTTTGTTTTTTTTTTTAATAAATAATGAAGAAAACTTGAGCAATTGCATTTATCCTTGAAAAATTAAAAGTTTAAAAAAACTTTGCACACCTACGAAAATATTTGCACATAATAACTAATTAAATCGCAATTTAAAATAATAAAGCAATTGTCACTTGATCAAAAAAAACAATAACAATAACAACAGCTCAATACCTTCAACATTATGATTAAATGAACTTACTGTTTGAGAGATTAGGTGTTTGAAGCTTTGATAAAAATAGACCTTTTAAAAGTAGGCCTTTTTTCCTGTCCTAGAATTCTGCTTAAATTTTTTTTTTATTAATAATCAATAATAATTTTTTTCTTGAAATATATCTAAATTATAACAATCTCACAAATTTCATCATTTTTTTTTTTTTTTTTTTTTTTTTTTTTAATTGCAGGCCATGACAAATACCTATACTTAAGAACCAAAATTAAAAGAAAACTATATAATTTATTTTAAAAATCAACTATATATATTTTACAGAAAAATAATAATACTAACATATAAAAAAACTAATTCAGTACATTAACTTTTAATATGTCATACCATTATGGAATTGATGACCATCTCCACCACGACTATCTAAAACTAAACGGCCATCAGGGGATTGAAGAATTTGAAGTGACTGCCCAGTGATGCGAGATATAAACTGCACAACATTACCACTTTTAATATTTTCCTGGGTACAAAAAATTCAAAATTATATTTTGCTTCAAAAATCAGATAATAATTAGCATTTTGATGTTATAACAGTCTTGGGGTAATTGGATGTTTATTACATTGGTTTTGACATAATAAGAATTAAATAGATTTATTTTTAAAGTGCTAAAACAATTTTCAACAGCTTGTAAGTGCTAAAACAATTTTCAACAGCTTGTAAGTGCTAAAACTTATTTCTTTTAATATATTTTTCATATTTTATTTTAATTTTAGATATAGTCAAGTAAACTTGCACTCCCTTCCATTTAATCTCAGCAATAAAAATTAAAACTACTTTTCCTTTCATTAAATTGGATTAAATACCATTAACTTTAAATCAATTTTGTATTTAAGAAAAATGAATAATAAAATCAAATAGAAAAACTATTAAAAATTTATTGATTTTAGAAAATTTAATAATACCACTTTAGATAAGAATTAGAAAATTAGGAATGAGTATTGAAGTAACTTACTAAAGTTGGATGATCTAAAACTTTGTTTAAAGCTTTCGCTCCAACTTTTGTCAATCCTTTCAAAACACCACTAGCCTCTTTAGATAAGGATTGTAGTGTACCTTGAAGACCCTATATTAAAAGAACATTATTAATAAATTCTAATGTTAATCTTGATTTGTGTGTGTGTGTTCACTGAAATAATACCAATAAAAATCTGCTCTAACAGAATAAAATTTAATATTTGTATTAAAAAAAAGATATTTCAGCAATTTATTTAAAATAGATTAAGTATTATAAATAGCCAAAATGAAAATTTACTAAAGACCAAATATATTTCTTTACCTTATTCAAATAAGTTATATGTTTAATAACATTATGCAACTACACAATTTTATTAATTTTGAATTGTTGAATAGAATAATTTACACATCTCATGTGCTAAGTAAACAATCACAATTTCAATGCTTTGTAGCTCAACTGAGTTAAATTTTATTTTTAATTTAATAAGAAGCAATGTAGATTTTGATAGCATATTATTGAATGTAAATTTAAAACAAAAACATTACTAAGATACAAAAAAATATTATTAACAAGACAAGAAAAAACAATTCATTGACCTACATATAGAAAGTTACAATTACAATGCAATAAAGGAAAATAACTGTCTATTGTGTCTCTATTATTAGGATCTCTAGTCACATGAGAATTCAATGAAAGATTAAAAACAAAGATTATGACAAAATCTTTGAGATTTTACATTGGAGGAAATTCTGATGCTACAATATAATTAGTAGCAACATCCTTGTTTCCTTGAGACATCAACTAACATAGAGAAAACAATGTCATTAATTACATTTCTCATAGTTAAGGATTTGCTTTATAAAACATAATCATAGAGTACAAAAAAAAAAAAAAAAAAAAAAAAAAAAAAAGCAAAGGATGAAAAAGATTAAAATAATTTTAAAGAACACGCAAAAAAAGAAAATTAAAGACTCACACCAACAGGATAGGGAGAAGAGCAAGGAGGAACGTAGTTAGCCTACGAGAAGAAAATAATTTATTAATTAATAAAATATTTGAAGAAATAAATGACAATTTTTGAAATAAATAACTTACTGCTGGAGGGATATTCGTTCTCTGAGGTGGAGGTGTTCGGGGAGAATAACAAGTAGTTGGCGAAGGTAGAAACTGACCATTAGGGGAACCAGGATAATTGGCCATTATGTATAATACAACAGAATCTACAACGAAAAAAAATTGGAAAAAAAAATTCTATAATGACATATGACTGACAAAATAAATAACGACAAATTATTTTTAAATGAGGAAAAATTTATCATATAAATCACTACCTTAAATTCAATAATGTATATTTCTCTTTTCCACAGAAAATAAATTCTGATAAGATAAAAAAATGCTAAATTTAAAAATTATTGCAATAATTGAAGTCTGGTGATGTTGATTCGATTTGATCAGGTGTTTAAAAATTTACGTTCGCCTAAGCTGACGATCGAACTCAAAGGTACTTACGTAAACAAACGTTGCTGTCACAACTGAAATCTTGCGTCATGGATAGGAGAGTATCAAAAAGCTCCTCCCTACTCTGAAAAATCCGTCCTTTTCGTATGTACTATAGTAGCGCCATCTGTTAATTATATATATAAATATTCTAAACGAACACTTTCAGAAATATCTAATTATAGTTTTCACCTTTTTTTTAATATGAATGAATTGTTTTAAAAACAAATAAGGAACAATAACTCCTTTTTAAATATTTTACAAAAATTGTACATGTAGTATTTGTGAAATGTTTGAATAATAATGCCGTGATGCTAAATTATTTACTTTACATGGCAGTTAGTATGTTGCGCTAGTCCGGGCCATCTATGATAGTTCGTTCGAGTGCTTCCCTTCTGTCAAGAGACACCCAGGTTGTTATTTGGAATAAATATCATTTATCTCGTTTACAACCCACTATAATTTATTTGCGTATTTGGAACCAAAGTTTGGATGTTACTTTACTATCCTTCCAATAGATTCGGCACAATGGTCTGAATGACATCCTAGCAATTGAAAGGAACTGTGTTCAAATGATAGGAAGAAAAAAAAAAGTGTGTATTTCATTTAATGAGTTTTAATATCCCCCATGATAAGTACCTAACTATACCAAATTTTTAATTTAATTTAAATTTTTTTCTTTTAAAAATTCCTTTCCTTCTTTTCTCTTTTTTTATTTTTACCTATTGTTTTCAAATTTTTATTTTTTATGCAATTTTATTTTAATAGCTTACTAACATTAATCAGTCAACCACAGAAATTAAATATTTAAATTTTAATTCAGATAAGAAGTTAAAATAATTTAAATCTCGATGGAACTCTGTAATTAGTACGCTAATTACAGCATTGCATAGTGGTAACCATAACCCAGGTTCGAACCTTAGTCAAAGTAGATGCTTTTTTTTTTTTTTTTTTTTATGGAAGTACCCTTGAAGAGTTCGAATGAGATTTCTTATATTGAAAAAAAGAAAAAACAAGATGTCAAGAAATTACTACAACTCAAGCTGATATAAAAATGCTGGAAACTCAACTGGCCGTTGCCCATGACTGGAATGGAATAGCTAAAGATGTTGCCCAAGGACATCATCAGATGCGGCAGTACCTGACGGACATGCTGACTCAACAAATAACAAAATTAAGTAGTCCTGGCTCATGCTCTTTGATTAATTGCCCTAAACATGCTATAAATAATAGTGTCAAACCAAAACGTAATGCTAATCACTTAACTTCTAATAATCTTACTAATGACAGATTTCAATATCCTAACAAAAATTAACAGCTGAAACTTCTTATAATGCTAATGCTAATGGTAATGATAATGATAATAATTTGAAATTGAAAAATAAATTTCATAAATTGAGTAATGTAAATGATGTTGATGAAAATGCTGATATTAATGTTGCTACTGTTAAAATGCCACCTATTATGGTTAAATCTATGGAAAATTTAACTTTAACTTTAAAAAGTTTGATGAAGCTTTTGAGGGCAAAGTCCCTATCAAACTAGCGGGAGAAATGTTAAAAATGTTCCCCTCAAACGAAGACCAACATCGAGAAATAGCTAGTTATTTAAGAAACAATAATATTGAATATTTTGTAATTACCCCAAAAAATCAAAGACCACTGAAAGTAGTAATCAAGGGATTATCCAAAAATACTCCTGAGGAGGAAATCAAAGCTGCTCTCATTGAAAAAGGATTTGTGGTGGAAAAAGTTGTGCAGCTAATTAAAACCAAAGCAAAGCATCCCTTGCCAATATGGCAAATAACGCCCATTAAAAATGAGAAAAATAATGAGATATTTAAACTCAATAGACTTCTTTACCTTACGGTTATTATTGAAAAATACAATAAAAGACCCATAGCACTACAGTGCTTTAAATGCAACTTTTTTTCATCACAACTCAATTAATTGTGGTTTTAAAGTACGTTGCTTAAAATGTGGCCTTAAACATTCACATAAAGAATGTAACATCAAAGAAAAGATTGAAGTACCTACCTGCATTAACCGTGCGGAAAAAGGGCATCTTGCCGCATGGAGGGGTTGTAAAAAATTCCCAAAAATAAATGTAAATTCAATAGAAAAGCAACTCGTCCAAAAATTAATTCTACCAAACAGGTTTCTGCTAATTTAAGTTTTGCTGTAGCACTCAAAAATTCTTATCCACAAACTACTAATATCCCTGGTTATAATCTTCAAAATCAAAGCTTCAATCCTCAAAGCTGATTGAACTCATTAATAAGTGTTGATGATATCCAGATTTTCAAAAAAGCTAGCTATCTGATGCGAGAATTTCTCTCTATATTTACTAATCTGGAGGGTCTTGATGGCCTTATCCAAAAAATAAGTACTGCTCAAACTAAAGTAGATAAACTCCGGGCATTTGTTAATGGCCTGGCGTCTCAATCTTTTCCAAATACTTTGTAATGATTCAATCGGCTACTGGGCTTTGCATTTGCTACTGGAATGCTTGTAGTTTAAAAAATAAACTTTTTGAATTTGAGGTTTTTCTTAATAACTATAACCCGGACATTGTACTACTACAAGAAACGCTTTTAAAATCTGATCATTCTCCTAATTTTTCTGGTTACATTTTCTATCGCAATGACGGACCACAGAGTCCTGTCTCTGGTGGCACTGGTATTTTAATAAAGAATAGTATTCCACAAACTCATGTTCCCTCTCCAATTCTCCATGCAATTAAAACTACTGTTGTATCTCTCAATTTTCCCTCCTTGACTATTGCATCTATTTATGTTCCAAATAATGTTGCTTCCTCTAATTTCATTCGTGATCTAAATGTTCTTTTTCCTATAGTAGTAGTACCATTTTGGCTGGTGATTTTCATGCTAGACACACTCAATGAGATTGTTATAATAGAAATAATACTGGAAGACAATTAGCTGCTTTTGCTCATAACTCTGATTTTGATATTCTAGCTCCAAACTCTCCTACAAGATTTAGTAATTATTCTGCCTCTACTATTGACCTTGCAGACACGAAAAATTTTCATTTTAACTACACCATTTCCTCTCTTAATGAGCTTTCCTCAGATCATAATCCTGTAATTATTAAATTTAACCTTTCTTATCCTACTATCTCTGTTAACGGCAATGTTAGAACTTGTTGGACTAAATTTTCTTCTTTTAATTGACTTTAATTTTAATTATTCTGCTCACAAACTTAACAATGCTGCTGAAATTGATGACGCTACAGAGAATATGACAAAAATAATTACTGATGCTTACAATGCTGCCTCGAAACAAATTAATACTAACAATCGTAGTTATCTTCCTCCACACATTAAAACCTTAATCACTAACCGTAATCGTGCACGTAAAACCTGGCAAATATTTCGTGATCCACAAAGTAAGACTAATTATAACCACTCACAGACTTTACTGAGAAGTGCTATTGCTCGATATAATTATGAAACTTGGGATAGACACCTACAAACCGTAAACTGCGAAGATGGTTCTTTCTGGTCTTGCCCCAGGACTTTTAAACGTAAACGCTCTCACAGTAAAACCCTAGGCTCTAACAATTCACTGGCCACCACTGACAATCAAAAAGCTGAGGTTTTAGCTGACAGCCTTCAGGAACAGTTTCTTGAGAACAACATTCATAATCATGATACAGAAAATCTCGTTGAGTCCCTATCACTAATTTTATTAATACTTATCAAATCTCTGAAATTCCTGTCACTAAAACATCTTTCATTATTAATTGTATTTCCTCACTGAAAATTAACAAAACTCCTGGCATAGATAAAATTACTAATAAAATGTTAAAAAGCCTTCCTTTCAAAATAATACTTGAGATATGTAAAATTACTGATTCTATTCTTCATACTGGTTACTATCCTAAGTCTTGGAAAACAGCTAGAATTCTCCCAATTCTTAAAACTGGAAAGGATCCTACTTCTCCTATTAATTACAGACCAATTTCTTTACTCTCTTCTATTAGAAAACTAATTAAAATGCCATCCTGAACCTCCTTAAAAGTGAGTCAAATCAAAAGAACCTTCTCATCCCACAGCAATTTGGATTTACCGAAAAACTTTCTACAACTCATCAGCTCTACAATCTCAAAGAAACTGTTGCTGAAGGATTTACCTGGAAATAGGAAACTGCTGCAATTTTTCTTGATGTGGCCAAAGCTTTTTATAGAGTCTGGGTTAATGGATTGATTTACAAACTCATTTCTTACAATTTCTCTCCTTATTTGATTCAAGCAATTCGTAACTATCTTTCAGACGGACACTTTGTTGTCGCAGTAGGGAATACTGATTCCTCAATTCGTGATATTCATGCTGGTGTGCCCCAGGGCTCTATTCTAGTTCCTTTCCTCTATAATATCTTTATCAACGATATTCCACAAAAGAACAATATCAAAATTAGTCTGTATGCTGACGGCACTGCAATCTTAACGCAAGGCCGAAAAACTTGCACTATCCAGAAAAATTTGCAAAATTATATAATTGATTTAGAAAAATGGCTCATTAACTGGAAGATAAAATTAAATGTAGAGAAGACTGAAGCAGTTCTTTTCACTTGCAGAAAATCCTATAACCCTCCTAATTTTAAAATTTATAATAATTATATCACCTGGTCTAAAGAAACTAAGTACTTAGGAATTATCCTTGATAGTAAACTTAACTACAGATCGCATATCTACAGCCTTAGAAATAAATTCAATACTCAATTTAGAATTCTCTACCCTTTAATCAATAGAAATTCAGCATTACCTCTTAATCTCAAAATTCTAATATATCTCTCTTATATTAGACTTTGACACGAAAATATCCATAACAGAGGAGAACCCAAAAGGTACAAATTTTGATTTAAAGGAAATATATGTATATAAAAAAAATATTACTTTCATTTTAAAATTGAAAAGAGAAAAAAATGCAATTATAAAAATATATTGAGAGCTAATTGATTTACAGACTAATTTTTTAAGATTTGAATGTTATAATAAGAATAACTACATAAAATTTTTAAGAGCTTCTACAAGATAATTTTTATAAAACACGTCAAAAATAAATTCTATATATTGGTTAATTTTATCTCTCTTATATTAGACGAGCTCTCTCGGTTCCAAGTTTAAGACAATTTGTTCACAAAATTTCTACTAAATTCTATAATGATATGCGAAACATCAATAACCCAGTTTTAAATATCCTATAAAATTACGATTATGATATTTCTTCCCGCAAACATAGCAAAAGACCTCGCACTGTTCTAAATATTTTAAATTAATTCCTTACAACTGCCTAGATGAAAAAAAGTTCGCTTCCGTTATTATTATTATTTTTATTTATTTTTTTTTTACATGCAACTGATTTCATCAACATCTACACTTTTGAAATTTTTGTTATTTTTCATTTTTTAATTTTATCAAATAAATAAATCTTTTTTCAAAAAAGGGTATTTAATTATACTATTTTTCTTATTAACTCAAAGGGCATGAGACCACCGCTATGTTTCAAACTTTTACAGTGAAGGAGCTAGTGCCGCTACGCGGCCAAGGATCTCCGCATTAATCTACAATAAGAGTAGATGCTCTTTGTCCTTCGATATTTCCAAGGTTTTGAGGGGGAAATCGATACTAAACATTACTTAAATATTAGAAATGAAAGTTTATTTTTAGTATGAAATAAATTTAGGGATATTTTTAATTTGTGTTAATTAATACAAATTGAAATTTTATATTTTTATTATTTTTGGTTATATTTGCTGCAAATAAAAGTAAAAATCAACGAACGTGTTAGAGCATATAAAGAAAAGTATTCCTCAGCCACAACCTGGAGGAAAATACCTGGTGTTTTCAGGATACCTGAGAAAATACCTGGTGTGTAGGCTCTTGAAACTAAAAAGGGATAATGTAGAGAAACTCGGATTCGATAGGGAAAAAAAGTTTCGAAGGAGCTGTCTGGAGCTACTACTAATGCTCAGCAATTTTTTTTTTTTTTTTTTTTAAACAATTACAGTTAGTCCAATTTTTGTCTTTAAGATGTTCAACAAAAAGGAAAATGAGGCAATAAAAATTCAAAAAGAAATATTTTAACGCCCCTTATAAATATTTTTATAAAATTAAATAAGTTTATGTTGTCTTATTATTAAATTGTATTGTTTAGTATTATTAATTGCGCTTTTCAACGTGCTGAACTAGACATTTCGATTTCTCACTGTAACCAAGGGAACGCAATTATGGCTGCTAGAAACTGTCTGCAAACAAACTTTTGCTACATTGTTTATTTACATTTTGATTTATCAAATTATACCTTTCATTGATAGAAATTGATGCTCAATATTTAATTTTCAAACAGTAACTTACAATGAAAAAATATTTATATAAAAAAAATTTATGATCCACCCTAATTGTAACCATGGCAGTATTCAGACTTGACCCTTGTGGTATAATTTGTATTATATTAACTTATTTAGCAGTGTTTTATGCTGATTACGTCGTCGTAAAATGGATGGTTATTCCAACAATGTCACAGAGGTAAAGCAAATTATTAAAATAATTGTGGGAGATAAAATTAATGATTATATATTTAACTATCGTAATTTATTAAAATTTATTTAATTTTACATTAATAATTTTTATCAATAAATACATCTCTCCAATGAAACTAAAATTTTTAAAATCATATAGTATAATTTTTCACAAAATATGTGTTTTTCAAAATTTTACCTGTTGACTGTTTTATACCTGGGTAGGGCTTTTAAAATTTGATTTATTTTTATTTCAAAATCTTCAGGCTTTTTAATGAAACTATTTTTTCTTTCAGTTTATGGGGAGCTTTTAATGTTGTTTGCTTTAATACCATAGTGTTTTTACTTATAATGGCTCACTTGCGTGCTGTTTTCTCAGATCCAGGAATAGTTCCTTTTCCTGATAATAATTTAGATTTTTCTGACATGCATAGTGGTGCTGGATCTCCTGTTAATAAGGTATGGAAGTATTTTTTTATATGCTTTCAAATTGCCCTCGAAACAAATTTGAGTGAGTGATCATTTAATGTACAAAAATTTCACTAAAAATGTAAGAGCAGTTAGAATTTTAATTTTTTTTCGTTTATATAAAAGGGATATATAAAAAAATATATTCATATTTTTATTTATTTTTAAAAAATATTTTCCATTGTTAGTTATATGTAATATGCATTTATACATATGTGAAAATAAAAGAAAATATCCATTTTTTTTTTTTCTACTTTGATCTGCAATAATACTAATTTATAAAAATTTTTATTTAAAATACTATGCTTTTTTTTTTTTCTTTTGCACAACATGAAACTAAAGAAGAAAATGGAAAGTCTCGGAAATAAATTAACACGTGATGCATTTTTCAATTTCATTAAAGCATTTTTCACAGGTATTTTTTCAGCAATATGTTTTAATTATTTAATTAGTTTTTTAATATTTAAAAGAATTTTTGTTATTCACAGTTTATTTTATATCTGCAGATAATCTCAGTCATACTGAAAAAAAAAAAAAGCATTTTTAAACATAAAACAGGGATTAATTTTATGTTTCAAATTTAAATTACTGTGCAGTTGATTGAATTTTTACGTCAGTGTACAATTTAAATTATTGTATTAACAACTCATTAAAAAATATTTCCTAATTTTATTAAACAATTTTTATTGTTGTTTATTTATTTGTATACAATATACTGTACATCTTATAAAGATTGAATGTAAATACGATTCGTATTATGGAAAAAAAAAAAAATATAAGGAGTTGAATAAGATTTGTATGTAAATTGACCTTCATTGTACTGCCATCAGTCTTATTTCTGAAACTTGATAAAATTCCCTGGAAATTCTACTTATCTGATTTAGTTGGCTTTGATACACACTGGAAGGATGGAGGGGGATCTTGATAGGAAAGTAGCCACTGTAGGGAATATAGAATATTTAACACTCTGAAATTATTGTGCAAAAATTAAAATTTAACTTAAGTGAAAATTGTAGGGGGAAGTAACAATATTATAAACACTATTCAAGTTTTAACAATGAACAATTAAAATTTTAGAGATTACAATTAATATAAAAATTTCATGATTGATTTAATTTATTATATCATAAAGAAAATCTCTTTTTTAAAGAAATCTTTCTGTTTGCATTTGACAAATGGCTTAAATTTGCAAAATTAGTGATAACAAAATTTTACTGCTTACGGCCTTGTATTAAAGCTAGGCTGCACATTAAGTACAGTAATAACATAAGTCTTTGTCTGACTTCACTCATTGTGCCATTTATTAAATCTGTACTACTGCGAGGAGAAAGCATTAAACCACACTCCTGCAAAGGGGTGCGACAGTAGATTCTACCTCTCTGTGATGTATCCTGGTAATGTCCTAAGTGGCTAAAAGATCTACTACCATTGGCATGCAGCAACTCTTCGAAAGTGATGAAAGACAAGATCATGGACAGGCACCATATAGCAGGTTGCCCGGCCTTGTATGATTATTCTGAGGGAAAAAGATATTGAGTGCTACTGCTGATGAAACATTAATTTTTTTCTCTCTTGTTTGTGTTTACACCGTTTAGATCTTGTAAAAAGTTTGTCATTTTCTTCGCCATTGTAAACCTTTTGACTTTCAAAAGGTTACCTACCAACTTGCCTTTCCGCACTCTATTTATTTATTTATTTTTTGTTCTAATGCAGCTGGCAAACACTTAGACAGCCTGGTCTTGGATGCCTTAAGGCAAGCGCTGCACAGACGTTACTCACTTTACATTACCCAGGGGCGCGTGTAACTTGAAGATAAGCCACGGACGCAGAGTAACAATGCCCCCACAACGCTCTATGATCCTATTAGAACCGGGACCTACGGTTTAAAATCGATTCAACCACTACAAGTATCCATGGCACCACCGGGACTCCGAACCCGAAACCTGTGTTACTGAGCGCCAGAGCGCTAGCCATTCAGGCCCACACTCTATTTATAATTTTGCAAACTTACCTATGTAGAAAGTTTTGTTTCATGCCTTTTCTATAGGCGAATAATATTGATGAAAATGATCATATAAGTGTTATCTCCTTGAAAATGAAATTTTCAAAATTTTAAACGGCATTAAAAATTTTCAACATTTTTAATTTTTTTTTACTGAAATCCTTGTAATTCTAGAATTTTTTCAGAACACAAATACCTTTTACACTTATGTTGAATCAGAAAAAGCAGCAAATTAAATAATAATTTTTATAAACTGCCACATTTTTATAATGAAGTATGAAAGTCAAGGTTTAACAACATTCAACTATTTATGTAAAAAAATATTTTTAGTTTGTTTCTCTATTATATTTATTATATACTTTAAATGCTAATTGTCAACCTTATTTTTTAAGATAATAATGTAATAAAAAAAGAAAATTAAAAATCTGATATTAAAAATACGTTTTAATATGTGTCTTTACTTTATAAAAAGGAGGATTGGACTGTATGCTCAAGGTGTGAAACCTACAGACCTCCTAGAGCTCATCACTGCCGAATATGTCGACGTTGTGTGCGTCGAATGGATCATCATTGCCCCTGGTAATCAAATAAAACTATGTTTTTGCGATTCATGCATATTTTGTCAAATAATTATATTAAATATGGATCACTATTTATATTTGTGCCTGTTTTTCATGATACTTAATGCTCTATATAATTAGAAAATATTCAATGAAAGTTTTAAAATATTGCAATTGAAATTGTCATTAATTATATAGTAGTACATCATTAAATAGTATTAATTTTATCAGAATTTTAACATGTATTTTTTTTAAAGTCACGCAACCTAGATAAAAGTTATTGCTTATATCACTGTAACATATTTTTGTTAATCATATCTTAAAAATTATAGTTCTAATTCCTCATTTTCCAGACAATTATATTTATAATACAAATACTTATTAATTTTTCTTAATTTTTATTTTTAAAATAAAATACTAATTATGCATAATGATTGTACTATAAATCAAATTTTTTGAAAAGCATTAAAATGGTTTTTTTAAATAAAAATAATAATAACAAATAAAACTTTGATTGAAAACTTGGTTGATATTTTATTATTTAGCTCAATTTATAATTTCTTTTGAAATCAAAATATATTTTCAACACAGTACCATAATCATTCATACCTCTTTATATTACTTATTCAGATATGTTGAGCTTTTTTTATCTAGAAAAAAAAAATTGGATGCTGTATGCTTCTTAGGTTTTTCTGCCTAATATAATAAGGAACTACTGTAAATGTTACTGTAAACAACTGTTAACAGTTATTGAAATTATTCTTGCTGGAGATAACGTTGGTACTAAATATCAAAAAGTTACTTTGTTACTTGAATTTAGTGTGTAACATGCTGGTTTGTTTGGATTTTTGTATAGAAATATTTCCAGGCGATTTCAAATATTGTGCTTATTGATGTTTTTCTCAAGGAATATGTAACTACACTTTGTGAACTTAACTTTTTCGACTGCACATAATAACATTGATAATAATTTGGTACTATAATGACGGCTGATGTTAATGGTGCCTAATAACTGTTATAATGATTGTTTAATGCCTAATAACCGTTATAATGGTTGTACAACTTTTTTTATTACATTTGGTTGGTAATTTAATGTGTTCTGAAACTCAATTACATTGTTATTGGGCTCTCACTCAATCTGTGATATTTTTGCCCTATAGAGTAAATCATATTTCATACTTTCCTAATATGTAAATCTTTTCATCCTTTCATTGCACTTAATTGACTATACATCTTTAAATGGCATCTGTCAATGATATTTTGTGCCAACACAATAAAGTGGTAGCAAAAATTCATCTCACACTTTAATTTTCCATAAGAATAACTGTCAGCATTTTTCTTGTGATTCCATATGCCAAATCATCAATCCATTTCAGGACATTCTATATATGATTATTTTAGTAATCGAAAAACACTAATTGATAGCAAGCTTCTTATAGATATAGGGGTTTATGAATTTGTATTAATATTAGTTTTTTTAAATTTAAATGAAATATAATACTTGTTCTTTTATGAAATATTGTTTAGGAAATTATTTTTTTACAAAGTTTGATTCCTTTTTGTTTTTTTAATAGTTATTTATATGAAAATTTTTATATATTCCAATTAAGAATTTTTAAATTATTATTTTTAAGAATTTTGTCCAAAGAAAAAATTTTTATACATTCCAAGCTAAATTTGTGTATATCATATTATTGTAATATTCTATTTTATTGTTTTCACAATCAGGATAAACAACTGTGTTGGTGAAATGAATCAAAAATATTTCATTCAGTTCTTGATATTCGTTGGTAAGATTTTTATTTTATTTTTAATCAGATTTTAAATGAGTTTAATTTTAATATTAAAAACAGGGCTTTTTTATTTTTTTTATATGTAGGTTTAGCTAGTTTGTACTCACTCATTATGGTTGTGATTTCATGGACAGCTGATTGTACAGATTGTAAAAAAGAAATAATCTTTAGGCAACATCGTGTGTAAGTGTGTTTAATGCTGTATGAAATATAATTTATTTTAATTAATTATAGTGACAATTTTTAATACTGAAATTAAAATTATTTAAAAAAAATATTTATTTTATTCAATTGACTTTATATTTGTTTTATATATTATTTTATTGTTATGTAATATACTTGTTTTAATTGTTTAGTTGTTTACAAATGTTACATTTTTACAAATACATTTCTATGCTTGTTATTTGAGTGATTAACTAATAATGTTATTAAAGTTAAATTTACCCATTGAAAATATATTTTTTGTAAATTGTTCTAATATTATATATATTTTTTAATATGAATACATTGTTTTAATTTTGGGATACATGCTATTCTTCTTTTGATTAAAAGTTAAATTTACCTAATCAAAAATATATTTATTATATTGTCAATCATTCTAATATTATATGTATTTTTAGTGCATTACATTTTTTTTTATAAATTTTAGGATACATACTGTACTTCTTTTGATTGAAAGCATCCTTTTTGGTATATTTGTAATTGCTATTATGTGTGATCAGGTAAGTAAGCAATCTTTTTCTTTTTTCTTAAAAAGTTTTTTAAATTAAATTATGAATCAAATAATAGATATATGAAAGTAATAATGTTGGTGATTAATAAAAAAATTGT
Organism: Caerostris extrusa; assembly: GCA_021605095.1. Classification (NCBI taxonomy): domain Eukaryota; kingdom Metazoa; phylum Arthropoda; class Arachnida; order Araneae; family Araneidae; genus Caerostris; species Caerostris extrusa. Next base: position 38,791 of record BPLR01018883.1, read on the forward strand.
TTTTGTATTGATTGTTTGATTTGCTGAATGGTGACAGAATCAAGAAATCAGGAAAAAAATCGGGAATTTGACAATCTAGAAATATTAGGAAAAAGCCATAAAAAATACCTAAAAATCAAGGAAAATTGCTGCCAAGAACAAGAAAGATTATTGACATTCCACGCCAAGCATGCATGTGATCGACGATTTTGTAGTACCCCTATAAAAGCGATCATGTGTCTTATCAGTGATTAAGTATGAGCGCAATTGCCTATTTTTAAGCCAACCATACTTGCTAACTCGGATTGTTACTTAATGTATGACAGCCTTCTTTTTTTTTTTTTTTTTTTATATGATAGGCTGTCCAGTTTAGGATTTATCTCGTTTTAAACTCTCTTTTTTCAATGTTTTGTAAGTGTATTTTCTTGAAAATTTCTCTTTGCAATTTTCAATAACATTTATTAGAATAAAATTACTGAAGTAAAAACATATTTTCTGAAGTTACGAAAGCCCAAGTCATTTCTGCTGCTACTTTTATAATGTACTGATTTTTATATTTATAGAAATCACTATCTTTTTTTTTTTTTTTTTTTCCCCAGTTTCAAGCAATACTATCTGATGAGACAGCTATAGAACATAAGCAGAAAAAAGGGCCTCATAGACCAAGAAAACCCAAACTGGCTCTTTTGAGTGAAGTTTTTGGCCGAGGTAATTTTTGGAGTTTAAATTTTACTTAAAACAACCTAAGCCTTCAAGAATTTTTTTAATCTAAATTTATTTTCAAAATACCCCCATATTGCTAACATTTTAATTTCATTATAAATAGCTAATAAAGCCCCCTAAACACAAAAAAAAAAAAGATTGGTCACATAACAGATCTTGGACTTTCATTTTTTACTAATTATTACCATGTTATAATAATTTTTGACAATATACACAGTCCAGTCGCATTAATGTGACCACCACCTACTTTCGACGTCAACGTGAAATAACCAATCACAAAAGACAGGTGGCAGCACATTGCAGTGGAGTGTATAAAAAGAATTCCACTTTAATACCAGAACCATTTTTAAAGCCAGAATATACAAGAGTGTATATTCTGGCTTTTGACAGGTGGTCACATTAATGAGACTGACTGTGTATTTTTTCTATGTTAATTTCTGTCAACCTCCTTTTTACATTTTTTCTTCTGAATATTTGAAAACCGCATTTTATTAATTGTTGTAAATTAAAAACAGTAATGATTTTTGGAAAATTCTAATACATGTATGAAAGATTTATACAAAAATTATATATTTTGAATGAAATAAAAATAATTTTTTTTTTTAAATTCTATTTCTACAGAAGAAAAGAAAATTTTTAACAATGGTACTGTTTGAAAACATTTCTAAGAAAATTATATTAAAAAAATTAACCAATATATAGAGTTTATTTTTGACGTGTTTTATAAAAATTATCTTGTAGAAGCTCTTAAAAATTTTATGTAGTTATTCTTATTATAACATTCAAACCTTAAAAATTAGTCTGTAAATCAATTAGCTCTCAATATATTTTTTATAATTGCATTTTTTTCTCTTTTCAATTTTAAAATGAAAGTAATATTTTTTTTATATACATATATTTGCTTTAAATCAAAATTTGTACCTTTTAGGTTCTCCTCTGTTATGGATATTTCCGTGTCAAAGCCCTCCGAAAAACATTGAAAATCTTGCATCGTATGAAGTATAACAAGCTTCCTAGTTTCATTATGACATGCTAACTTAAAAGGGACCTAATTCAGCGTGTGCTTTTACAAAATTGGAATATTTATGCTAACTCAAAAAGTATGACATTCATTTTTAAATTTCTTATATCAAATGTACATATAACATACATGTATATTAGTATGAATTTTATTGAAAACAGTACTTATTTTTGTAAACCATGCGAGATTATTTAAGTAGTCTAATTTTTACTTTGTTAATGCTGTACATATAGCTTTGTGTAAATATATATTTATTTTTGGGCTAATTTGCACATTATTTTTTACCTTATACCTATTTATATTTAAAAAATTGTGCAATAACTAAAATATTTTTATTGACTAATTTGTAAATTTTATTAGAATTGAATCACTAATGTACCGTTTGTTCTAATTTTCATAATTTAACAAATCATTTTTATGAAAGTTTTAAATTACTTCTCTTAATGTAAAATATGTTTTGATTTTAATATTTTTTTATTAAATTGATAATATAATCTTACACAATACCAATTAATTATTCTATTTAGAATATGTCTTTCTCTGGTGCTTGAAGTTGTTAAATAAACTAGTAATAAGAAATTCAGATACAGGAAAATAAATAAATAAATACTGCATACCATAGATACAAGAAAAAGCAAGTTTTTCTTAATTTTATTTATTTACATTTAATTCTAAAAATAATTAGTGAAGTTTTCAAAAGTTGATATGTAGTCAAAACAATTATCAGCTAAGTTTTGCTTTTTTAACTTTGAACTCTCACTCTGTGTGCCTTTTAAATATCATTCAAACTACATATAAAATTATCTTTCCAGTCTGTCAGTTGTAAAACAAATTGCTTGTATATAAAATGTTTAATAACAAAATAACTAGCAACAAAATTATTTAAGACTGTCTCTTCAAAGCTATTGATCTCTAACTCTCCTAACATAATTACTCTCAAAATTTGTTGTGGAATTCAGTACCAATTTCTGTAAAGCATTGTATAAAATTTATTAATATTTTTTTTGCATGCTTATTACTATGATTTTTAAAATGAACTGTGCTACAAAGTTTCTATTTTATAGTTTTTCCGTGAAATATTTTAAGATTTTTAATATATCTAATAGGATGAAATTAACTAGTCATTTTAAATGTAAAAAGCTCATCATGATGTTTAATTGAGCTTTTTGAAAACACATTCCATCTATTTTCAGAAAAAGATTTTACTACTTTCTTAACATGTTTTTGTGTTCCATTGACATGATGCATAAATCTCTGATAATTTCATTTCAATGGCACCTTTGTCTTTACTTACTTGCATTATATGGTACAGTATTTTATACACTTTAATCAATATTTTTTTTTCAGGTTACTAATCTATAATACCTTTTTAAAAATTTATATGGAAACTAACAAATCATATTTGAATCATGTTATGCTTTTTTGTTTCAGTATTTGAAACAAAAATAGCCTATTTTTTCAATTCTTATAATGCATCGAATTTGAAAGTGCTTTATCATGATAAAAACAATTAAATATTTATACCATTTCATCTCATTAAAATACTCAATACAACTAGCTTGGTAGTCAATGAATTGTGCACCTAGTTACTACTCTGGCCTTTCTGGGGAGCCAGATTAATAGTAGCACATTACATGTTTGCATTATTCTTTGCCTCATGTAACTATATAATATTAATGTAATTTGAATTTCACAAAAGTGTCATACAAGAATAAGTTATCAAAGTTGAGCATGTGTTTAATTATGAATATTCATAAAATCATCAGTAACGATTAATAAATCTTTTATTTTTTAATGATCTGTTTTGTCAATAAAGAAATGTCTCTTAAATCTCAATTTAAATATTACACAATTTTGTTTTACTGTTAATTGCAAAACAAATTAATGAAATACTATATGTATACTACATAACATTTTAAAAATAATTTATTGTATAACTGCTTCGATCAAAGATACACTAGTTAAGATTTCACTTGAAAATATTTGTGATATTCCAATAAATATATGCTGAAAAGTTGTTTTTCTTACTTTATTTACCTGTCACACAATTATTTAAAAAGTTTTTTTAAATATATTTACACTATGAACTAATAATTAACTTGTAAATCAGCGATCTATTTCACCAAAAACTACATCCAATGTACCTGGGGAAAAAAGAAACATTATTAGAAAGTCTTGTAAAAAAAAATTACAATTAAAACTTAACATAGCATTCTTAACAAAAAAAAAAAAATTCATACTATTAAAAGTGAAATTTATATACCTATAATAGCTACTATATCAGCTAACATGTGCCTTTTTCCAATGTGATCAAGAGCAGCCTACATACAAAAACGAATATCATAAGTTTATGATTTATCACAAGAATTTTTTTTATCAATAATGAATAAATTTAAAGGATTTTATTAAAATTATATATAATTAAGTATAACTTACCAAATGAGCAAATCCTGGAGCTTTAATTTTGCAACGGTAGGGTCTGCTGGAGCCATCAGAAACTAAGTAAACACCAAATTCACCCTAAAAATATTGAATTTTATTATGCAGTTACCTGTAGTATAATATTTTGCATCAGTAGTAACTTTTCAAGTCTGTCATTTTAATATATGCCAATATTGTGAAAAGAGGAAAACATGGTATCAATTATAAGGAAAAAAATTATTTTATTCTTAACAAATTGTTGAGAATAATAAAAATTCAATAGTTATTTATTTTCAGCAGAATTATTACGCAGACAGACAATACAGTTAAAAAAAAATCAGAATATCTCATTGTATTACTATATAAATTATAAAGGTAAACACAAAATGAAAAATTTATTTAATTTGAAATGTTAAAAACTTTATTTTTAAACTTGTTACCAGATAAAAGAGCAATGATTTTCTTTTTAAAATATAGTGGAGTAATTTCATTAAAAAAACATCTTCATACCACTTTAATGACATACTAAAATTTATATACCTACAAAATCAAGAAATCTAGTGATATTTTAGGAAATTTTGAAAGGCTATAAAAATTTGAGACTCTCTATGTCAATAGAAAGCATTTACATATGTGATTTTATTTTCTATATGAAAGTAAAATTTTAAAAACATACTTTTGGTGCCTCAATTGCTGTATATGTTGCTCCAGGAGGTACAGGATAACCTTGAGTAAATAGCTTGAAATGATGAATGAGCGATTCCATTGAAGTCTGTTAACAAGGAATATATTTATAATCATTTTCAATATAACCATAAATATTTAAAGAAGGCATCAATTATTGTAACCAATTTATATATAGCATACCTTCATTTCACTGCGTTTTGGAGGAACTACCTTATTGTCATCAACCTTTATTTCTCCAGATGGCATTTTGTTAATACATTGCTCCATAATTCGCATGCTCTGCCTCATTTCTTCCACACGACAAAAGATAGCTATTTAAAAATTAAAAGTGTTTCTCATGATATAAATTTGTATCATATCACATATCTTTAAATATAACCTTGAAATATCAGTAAGTAATATTTTAATTTATTACAACCTTGAATAAATCCTGCATAACAAATTGAAAATTTAAGTTTCAACCCATAGCTATCAATCAATAATAATCAACTTTAGTTTTTAAAGAAAATTTCAAATTTACTTTTTAAATAAATAAAAAAGTTATAAAAAAGAAAAAAGTTCAATTGATTTTGAAATTACAATATGTTTCACTTTCAATACTCATATAGCATTTGGGAATTGATTATAATTTTTACTATAAAAGTTTAAGAAATGTTTTTTCCTCTTATATTTAAAATGTATTCAAGATAATTTTAAACTTTTTCAAATCATATAGTAAATTATTGAAATTTTACAACCATAAAGCATATACCTTGGATTATATTAAACAAGAATGAAAAAATATAAATAAAATATTTTTATTAAAATACAGATAGAAGTATTATAAATTACAAAAAATGAAAGAAAAAAAAAGCTTACCTGATCATAGCAATCACCTTTGGTTCCAATAGGAATATCAAATTCATAATTTTCATAACCATCATATGGTTGTGTCTTTCTGAGATCCCATTTAATGCCAGATCCTCTAAGCATTACACCGCTAAAAATATGCAATATGTTTAGTATCTTAAAAAAGAACTTAAAATTATTATACTTTCAATTTTTTTTTAATATGATTTACTTTATTTTGCTGATACTCTTAAATTATTAGATTTCAATTATACATAACAATTAGTTTAAAAGGCAAAAAAAAAAAAAAAAAAAAAAAAGTATGTCTCTTTTCGAAATATTAAAAATGTATATTATCTTTATTTTGATTTTTTAAAAAAACCTTATACAATTTGTTATTTTATCACTTTTCTTTGTGGTATAATTTAACTGCATAATATGAATTGGCAATAAATATCATATCTTTTGTTATCAACTTTCATTAAGGTACTTCAATATTTTAAAATTCTGTTTTTTCTTTTTTTACACGAGATTTTTTTTTCTTCCTTTAATGTTCTATTAATTCAAATTCTACACTCAAAAATTAATCTACACTAGTTCTGCTTTATTTGCATTAAATATTATTTAACCTTAATTTTAATTCACACTTAAAGTAAAGGAAAATTAAATTGAGAAAAGCAGCAACATTTTTGTCATAGTAAAAAAAGTTTAATATTATCAAATGTTATATTGCTGTTACACAATAGAAATAAAAAATTTTACAATTTACCTAAAGCCATAATTTAAGGCATCTTCTGAAGTAACAATACCAATATCAATAGTTCTCGATTTCCATATGCGATTATCTGTAAGCAAATCTTCCATTTCATCTACTCTCTGCCCAAACTTTTCTAACCACTCATATATATCTCCAAGCAACCCAATGGGAAGATCTTGACTTACTCCTCCAGGACGAACATATGCGGCATGCATACGAGCTCCAGATACTCGTTCGTAAAATTCCATCAACTGTAAAAAATTTAATAATCATAATTAATAAAACTTTCATAGCAAGGAAAGATAAAAATATGTTTATTTTATTTAATATACTTTTTCTCTCTCCTCAAACAACCAAAAGAAAGGAGTCATAGCTCCGACATCAAGAGCATGAGTTCCAACAGCCATAATGTGATTTAAAATTCGAGTTATTTCGGCAAATAAAACTGAAAAGGAAAAAAAATGATAACTGAACTTTCAAATTTTAACTGTATACTTCAATTTTATATAGACTTGTTTAAGATATTATAATTTGATATATCATCCTTTGTGGTATTAAGTTAGTATTTGATACTAAGTTAAGTATTTGATAAGTGATTAAATATTTGATACTTGAATTAAGTTAGTTTTTTAGTAAAAATGTTTTCAAGTACTTTTAATAAAAGCTTAAATTTATATAAAATACTACTTGACATTATTTTGTTGAGTGAATACAAAAAATATACTTTAAAGAATATATTTAAATTTACCAGCAATAAAAAAAATTATTGCAAATTTTTATATGAACATATATGGACATTCAGGATAATTAATTTCAATTACAGCAATCCTTAAAAATTTAGAACTATGAATAAATGTCAAATATTCAGCTCAAAAGAAAGGATTACTCTTAGAAATTGAGGTAAAATAGTAAGATGGTAATTACATTTAATAAATATTTTTAAATTAACAATTTTAACATGCATTTTATATTAAAAAAATTTTTAATTTTTCATTTAATTAAATAACACTTAAATTGAAAAGTAGTGTATAATTACAATACAACTTCAAATAATATATCTTACAAAATAAAATAACATTCAAATAAGATTTTATATAACTTTTAAGAATGAATATAGCAGTAAACTAAATGTATTTTAATTATTATGATACATTTTACATGGAATTTGGTATTATTAAAATTCAAAAATATTATAGATGTTACTAATAAATTAATAAATAGTATTGCATTTTTATACTATAAATTAAAATTAATTGTTAAAAATAGTTTTCTTTCATGAATTATAAAAGCAGACATACCTCTAATACATTTTGCACGAGGAGGAGCTTCAATATTGAGAAGCTTTTCAACAGCTAGAGAATAGCACTGTTCGTTACACATCATGGACACATAGTCAAGTCGATCAAAGTAAGGCAGAGCTTGGGTATATGTTTTATATTCTATTAATTTTTCTGTTCCTCTATGCAAAAGGCCAATGTGTGGATCACTTCTTATGACAGTCTAAATAAAACAAGTAATTATTAATATATATATACTTTACAACAAATAATAAATAACCAAATCATTATTAGTAATATTTTTTAGCTTGCTAAAAGAATATTTTGCTAATTTGGCAGTATTTTAGTTTCAGAAGTATCATTGTTGAAATAAAGGAGCAATAAACTTTTAATTTGAACCTTTTGTATTCTGCCCTATATTAACTATTAAAAGTCACTCATATAAAATTTCACTTCAAACGAATTTTCGCTTTTAAATTTCATACTATCGCCAAATATTAGTCAAAATAATTTAGTATAAAATAAAAGTAGGATCTTTCATTTTGTATCAAATTCAATTATACAAAAATACATTAAAAGTCACTAATATATCAATAGAAATCAAAAACATACCTCACCATCAAGCTCTAATAGTAAACGTAACACACCATGAGCAGCAGGATGTTGTGGTCCAAAATTTAAAATCATGTTCTGTATCTTTTTTTCCACTGGAGGAATATATTCTAAAGCAAAAAATAAAGAATAGATTAGTAGCTTATATATATGTAGGATTTGTTTTGTCCTAATCAGTAGCAGACGACGACACATTATGGTTGCTTTTCTCTGACAGCGACTGTTTACCATGTGGGGAGTATTCAACTTTTAACTCGGACCCCAGGAGGGGAAAAGGGAGAAGGAATGCTGGCCAAAAAACAAGAGAGAGAAGTGAGACTGGAGCAGGCTGCAGCAAGCAGCTATAGAAGATGTTTGTAATGACTTAATAGTCAAATTAAATATCGTTTGTAAGCCTTACATATTGTAAGGCTTAATTAAATGGTTGCTAGCCTTAAAAGAAACATCCTGTTTCTTCATTTTGCCAAATCAACCCCCTAGACACCACAGCCCCACCTTACAAAAAGTGGGGACTTTGGCCAAGATGAATTTGTTAGACTGGGAGAGAAGTCTACATATATATATACATACAAGTACTAATAAAAATTTAATTTTTATAACACCATGTAACTTCTTGCACAAAAAAGTTTCGTTGTGTTATTACTTTTGAACGATCAATATTTCCTCTTCCTAGCATATTAACAAGTACGCTTCAGCACATAAATCATACTATTTAATTAACTAATTGACACAACAGTAAAAAGAAAATTAAATAAAAAAAACTTATTTATGAATTGCTGCTACACAATTGAGAATAAATAACATTCTAGACATGCATCTTTATAGAAAAGTATAAGATAGGTACTAGCTTCTATACTTCAAAAATCTATTATTTAGCATGTGATATCAATGTTGATATGTACTAAATTTAATAAAAGGGACAACCACTGTAGGTTAAATGAAAATTAAGATGGGAGGAAGTAATATATGGGAACTTTTATAATTTTTTTTTTATCATTAGAAATAATTAATTTTTTATATTTATTGGCAGGGAACTGAATATTGAGACAGAACCATTCACTATAGTATGCTTTCAGACTTTTACTTTAATCAAAATTGAAATAGTTTCTTTTAATCATAAGGTTATAGGTAGGAAGATTTTCTAGACTAAATAGAATTAACATATACAGTATTATCAAGATATAATACTGTTTCAATCAATATCATTCTCACAAAATATAAGAACAACTTTAGAGCCAGAACCTTCAAATATATAAATGTTTAACACAGCAAAGTGTTAACAATCGACTCATAACAGGTATAGGTGTAAAATACTTTTTAAAGATTTTTACCCTTATAACGTGGTGGACGCCATTTCACTCCAGGGAAATGTTGTGGATACATGACTGGTCCTTCAAACTGTTCATACCATTCTGCATCAGGATACCATGTTTTATTCCTAAAAGTACACAATGTTATTTTACAGCTCTAAACGTTATTTTTTTTTCTATTAAGAAAATTTAACACATTTAAAAAAAAATGTATTGTGTTGTATGTTTTTTGCAATTACTGCCCATTTAGAATTTTTATCATCAAATAACAAAAAAGGGAGAGAAACTAAAATTTTTTTTTTTATTTTAATAAATTATTATTTTTATTTAGCCAAATGCATACATGATTTTTTGTTTTACTAGTTAACAGTATTTCTGATTTTTTAAAATAAGAACTAACATTTTATTTTAACATATGAATTGAAATATTTTTTTAATCTAATCATAGATATTTAACCAAAGAATTCTAAAAAATTTAATACACTAAAATTGCACTGTAGTTTTATCAAATAGCTAATTTGACAACAAGAGATGAAAGAAAAAGACTTTCAGCCAAATTTAAGAAAACTAGCTCATTTGCATACATTGTTTACAATAAATTCTTATTTAACTATGAGACGTAATTCCTTGAAAATCAGGCAACCTCTATTACATCAATAAAATGAAAAGTGTCTGTGATTAAGCTATTGCATTAAAGAAAAATTTCTACTTTTCCTCAAGAAAAAGATTAGGTTTTAGAAACGAACTGAATAAAACATTTATAACCTACACAAAAAATTTTTAAATTGCAAACTTCTGTATTTGTCAATTATAGAAATTATTATTATTATTTAAAATTGTTCTTCTATAAACTTAAAATTTAATTCTGAAATTAAAATAATATCAAATAACTTAATTAAAAATGAAACAAGACCCAAAACAAGAAAAATAAATAGTTTAAAAAGAGTTAATCTTACAGTATATTTATTACAAAGGTACATTATTTTTCATAATTATACCAATAGTTTTGTATCACCTTAAACATAACTGGAGAAACTGGTATAAAAATAGCTTGATGAGAAACACAAATCTAAATTGCCAAAATAAATTAGCAATTTTCAGAATTGCAGCTGATTCATTTAAAAACTTGTGTGTTTGATAAACACTATTATTTCTGCATTATATTTGATAATTTTATTTAGTTACAGTACTAAATTTTTGAAATACTTAATAAAATAAACATTGACATATTTAAACTCATTATTGTATAGTTGAAAATACAGTGAATTAAATCAAAAACCTTAAAGTAGATTTATAAAAAATATAATTTATTATGTATAAAATAATTTTTAATGTTATATATGATGCCTAATTATGTTTTGTTAAATCTTAAGCATGTTTTAAAAAGTAGAAAAGCAAAAATTTAATCTGTTGTTAAAATTTCATTTTCTTATCATTTAAAATTTATTCACTAAATTTAGAAATGATTATTTCATACAATTAATTTTTGAAATAATAAAATAAAAATTTTTAGTTAGTTTTATAATTAGTTATTGGTTTTCCTTTAATTTAATAAATTTATAATATAGAAATTCAGAATATAATTATATAGGATTGCAAAACTTAGATATGTATAGTAGGAAGGATAAATATTATCAAATAATATATGTATAATTTTCCTCTTATAAAATCTCCCAAACCTTTTTTTGAGGTTAACTAAATTAAATTTTTTTTTTTTTTTAAATTAACTAATTTTTTGTCTTTTAGATTAGAATATTTTAGAGCAAAAAATTTTTGCTTCCATGTATTAAAAAAAATAAAATGTTTTATTACAGATAGTTAAGATTTTGCTTTAATTGTCTGCATTGTTGTATCGCTTGTTTACCAATCCAAATATTGTAAATCATAATTATCAAAATCTTTCTAACATAATTTATAATTCCCAATGAATAATCACTGGGTAAATCCACATCATAAATTACACTGATTTAAAGTCATGTAAAAATATATTTCAACTTAAAATGCACTTCTTGTCCTTTAGATAAGAATATTTCAGTGAGGAGCAAAAAATTCTTGCTCCCATGTATTAAAAAATAAAATGTTTTATTATGGATAAACTAAGATAAAAACAAACAAATGCTTCATTTATTATAATTCTGTACACTGAATTAGATATTTAGAGTGACAATTTTCACAAATGTATCTCATTTATAATAAGTAATGCAATTGAAAACGGAATAAATTTATTCTTTACATATTACTTATAACATGAAATTAATAAGACTATCGAGAGTAAAATTAAAAAAAAAAAAAAAAAAAAAAAAGTGAAAAATCAATTGCAAATACTGAAACTTCAGCACACCAAAAAAAATTCTACAATAATATATATGCATTTTTTTTTTTCCTTATATTAGCAAAAAGTAATATTAGAAATGGTAAAGATGTAGTTAACCTGTATTTGTCAATTTTTTTGTTTGTTTAGTCGCTACAAATAATAATGGAAAAATATTTTAGACGAAAAGATTTATAGGTAGTGTATTTAGTCGCTTCTTAATCGACAAATCTTCAATTTGCTTTTGAAAAAAAAAAAAATCAAAAACTAAATGCTTTAAATTCCGAAATTCAATAGTATGAAATGAAATATTAACTGCCAATTTATGTTGTTTGACAGTAAAATAAAAACTGATGAATTTATAAAACCAAACTGAACTTTTTAGCTGTTTTTTTAGACCCTACCATGAACAGTGCTAATATGATCAATTGTTAAAAAATGAACGAAACATTTAACTAAACAACCTTTTTGTTGTTATCACAGCTCCAGCAGTGCAATTTACATTATTAAATATGGTTCTTAAAGGAACCCCTAAACTAAACGAACGAACCAGAGATGCCATGTTGTTTTGATTTTGGTCGACCTTCTGTACTTGTGAAAACCAGATTTCTAATACACATTTCAATTATTGAATAAATTTAATTCATATCAGAAAGTGTTCTAATCCTCCAAAAATAAAAAATATACAAAATTATAATTATAATAATCTCAATTTAATTTATTGATGGCGTTATGATTAATATAAATAATACACATAAGATCACCCATTGGAAGCTCTAGTGTTCAGCTCTATTTGTGTAGCCTTCCCTTTGCAAAATTTTAGAATTCTAAACTCCTCCTACTAAATTTAAACAACCAATCCAATGCATGCAATGTAGAAATATCAGTACATTTATCAACAGTAGTTGATGTCTGGATTTTTCTCCAATCAAAATGCTGGCTAGAAAATTGTAAACATATCAACCAAAGTGACGTTATTTATAAACGAAATAGTGCGCCAAACTGGCTACATAATATTTTCAAGGAAAACGACGTAATAAGAAGAGCAATTCGAATAAATATTTTCTCAAAAGCAAATAATTTGTGCTACATAAATTTTCATTTCCAAATAGTTTAGAGGATTGTAACAACCATTAATAACTTTATTTGATAATTTTACAAATAAATCAATTTTGAAAAAAGAAAATTTTGGAAATTTTCAATGATTTTCTTTTCAAATTAAAATTTAAAATATTTCGCTCTCAATTTTACAGCGAAATGTTCAGACAAAATTTTAGATTTGGTTTTAATGCTAATTTATTCAAGAGGAAAAATACAATTGCATTGCAAATGAAAAGAAATAAATCAAAACAACTGTAATTATTCAATTCTTACTCCAACTCTCTATCTATATATGTATTGAAAAATTATATATATTCAATATGTTAGTTAATAAATTTTTGGCTATTATTATTCTTATTGAGGGCACTGGAATGCTTTAATCTTTCTTATTGGAAAATGGTAGTACCAGAATGAAATTCAGCATAAAAAAAAGAAGAGTGGGTTATTTTCATAGCATCTAAGTATGATGTATAAATCTTGATTATTGTATATAATGCAACTTTGAAAAACATCAACTGTGAAACAGATTTTTTTTGCCCCTTCATGAAAGCTTTTCAATATGTTTATCGTCTATCTTTTTCTTTTATTGAAAATATAAGTTCAACAACTTCTTCATTAAATAGTTTGTGTTTGTAATTCTACTGTTTTTTTTTTTTTTAATCGTGATAAGATTTCTAAAAATTAAAAGTTAAGAGAATTGAGTTTTCTATTCTTATTTCGATGCAGCTTTTCTGTTTTCAGTGTTAATACGCACATATAAAAAAATAATAATTGATAATAGTAAATAAATATTGTTTATATGAAAAACTCACTCTGTTATACGGTTAAAAAATATCTATAAATGACATGTAAAAAAGATAAATAAAAAATACGTCAAAACAGAGTTAGGTGAATTTCGATTGTAAAAATTTTATTTAGGTGATTTTAATTTTTTTTTTTAAATGGCCAACACAAAAGATTAATCAAAAAAAAAATCTGTAAAAAAGAAAAATTTGAGAATTTTTTTTTTTTTGACCTGAATAGTTTTGTCTAAAATAATAAATAGTAAACAATATGTTGTTTTAAAAATTTTATTTCACTAACTGAATTTTTTTATCCAGCCACATTATGCATTTTTTTCATGCGTAATTTTTAAGAATCTATCGAATAAAAAAAAGGCTTATATGTTTATAATAGAAAATACTGATAAAATTATGTCATCATTGTTGAATAAAGATGTCGAGTGCCTGAACGCGAAGCGTTCATCTACTCAATGGTATGTGAAGGCAGTAGGAAAGAAAAGTCATGATAAATAGATAATAGTAATCGTATGATGACAGAAAAAAAAAAAGAAGAAAGTAAGAAAATCATCGGTATGGAAACGTAGCAAAGAAATTTATGATCAGTAAATATGCATTGAAGTAAAATGTCTAAAAAGCGATAAGTGAGCAGGAAATTATGGTGGTTTTTGAGGCTTCGATTCCATTTAGAAGTAGAGAAAGGATATTTGTATTTTCCATTCAATTGCGTAAATATAGTTTGTGCCTTGATGAGAGGATTTTCGTGAGTAGCAATGGTATTGAAGAAATTTCTAGAAAGTTTAGTAATATAGTTGTCAATAGAGTCAATTTTTAAATCTTGATGAATTGTAGAGTTGCGGACAAACCAGGGTGCTCCAGTGATAATACGAAGAAGTTTGTTTTGAATAATTTGTACAGATTTTTGTTAGATTGTGCAGCTAGACCCCAGATTGGGGCAGCATAGGTAAGGATAGGCCTGAGAACTTGTTTGTAGAGAAAAAGTTTGTTTGACAAAGTTAATTTAGAAAATTTATTAATGAGTGGTAGAGTGAGATAAAATTTTTTCCAACATTTTTCTTTGATTTTTTTGAATATGAGCTCGAAACGTAAGTTTATTGTCTATAATTAAGCCGAGATATTTAATATTAGTCGCCCATTCAATTTGTTGATCAAAGGGAGAGAGATTAATATATGGTTGTCTGGCGTGTCCTTTTCGGAAAATGATAGCTTGAGATTTAGAGACATTAATTGCGATGCGCCATTTAGTTAGCCAATCCTCAAGGATATTCAGAAAATTTTGAAGAGTATTGATGACATAAAGAATAGAAGCACTTTGGGCAAGAGCAGCAGAATCGTCAGCAAATAGGCAAGTGGAAATGTTAGTGCACTGAGGAAAGTCATAGATAAAGATATTGTAGAGAATAGGACTTAGCACGCTTCCTTGAGGTGTACCTGCACAAATACGACCGATTTTGGAGAATTCATTATGAAGTCGAACTTGAAAGGTTCTATTTTTAAGATAATTTGTAATGATAAGTGTGATCCAAGTTGGAAATTGAAGTTTGACCATTTTGTAGATCAGTCCATTGTGCCACAGTCGATCGAAAGCTTTTATGACATCTAGAAAGACACCTCCTGTAAAAATTTATAGTTATATCCTTCAGTGATGATATTGGTGACACGTAGAAGTTGATGACAAGTTGAGTGATGTTGACGGAATCCAAATTGTTCTGCTGGAATTATGGAATTTTTATCGCAAAAGAAGTAATATGTCTCACTAAGAGTTTTTCGTAAAGTTTTCCTACACAGCTAAGGAGACTGATGGGCAGATAATTTTGAGGAAATTTCCTATCTTGGCCAGGTTTAGGGAACATGATAATATTTATTTTTTTTTTTCCAGATAGGAGGGAAGTAGTGATATTTAGTACAGCTGTTGTAGATTTTTGCAAGATGAGAAATGGCATTAAGGGGGAGACACATTAAGGCTTTATTTGGAATGTTATCAGGTCCAGAAGATTTCCGAATGTTGAGATTCTTGATTAAGTTAACTATGTCAGATGGAGATAAAAATGTTGTTATGATAATTTTGATGATCAGCTAGAAAGGAAGTTACTGCATCTTCAACATTCTCAATTTGAGAGTAATCGCAAGGTTCAGAGTTTTCTTGAAAGGAGAGTTCAAGGTTTTCAGCAAAAAGAGTTCGCTTTATCAGAAGATGAGAATATAAGACCTGTGGATCCAACCAGTGGAGGAATTTTGGGATATTTTTTGGTAAAATGTTTGTTAATTTTGAAGAGAATAATCGTCTGGATTTAGGCCTAATAAAAATTCATTCTATCTGTCATTTTTAATTTGTGAATCATTTGCTTTATTTCTTTTTGAAGCTTGTTGACGGATTTCTTGAACGGGAAACCTGGTATCTTGCCATAATTTACGAATTCTGTTTTTTCCTCAATTTTAGAGGTGATTTCAGTAGGAAGTTTTTGGTGTGGTGTACTGAGTTCTTTAGATTTGCTAGCAAGGTTGATAGCAGAAGTAACAGCATAGTTAAATTTATCAATTATTTTGTCAATATCTTGAATATTGGAGATGACTGGATTACCAGGAATGCTTTGAGAGAGAATTTTAGTAAAAATATTCCAATTGGTAGTTGTGATTATGCTATTGAGGAGGGGCGTAAATGAATTATGAGAGACTTCAACTATCACTGGGTTATAATCACTGGAAAGATCGCTGATAGAAGAAGCAGGCCCGGCGTTTAAATTTTTAAGAAGTGCGATGTCAAGAGTACTATTGCAAGGACTGTGAAGGCAGAAATATGTGGGATCATTAGGAGCAATAACATTGAATGCATTAAGATTTGTCCAATCGAAGAGAATAGAACCATTTTTGTTGCTGCGTCCATTATTCCCTGCAGGATGCTTGGAATTGAAGTCACCAAGTAGAAGTACTTGTTGATTGGAGTTCGCTATTGTATCAAGTTCTTGTGTGAGGAATCTACCAATTGGAGGGCGATAAATGCTAGCAACAGTAATTTTTAGGTTATTCTTGAGATTAATAACGACAGCAGAGTTTTCAAAGCTGGTTGTAGTAAAATGAATTTGATGATGATTAATATTTTTATGAATGCAGATAGCCGTGCCTCCTCCTCTGTGGGTAAGACGATCGGAGCGATATATGATATAATTTGGAATTTTGAAGGAATCACCTGGTCGAAGATGTGTTTCTTGAAGAGCAA
The DNA here is from genome assembly GCA_021605095.1 of Caerostris extrusa. Taxonomy (NCBI): domain Eukaryota; kingdom Metazoa; phylum Arthropoda; class Arachnida; order Araneae; family Araneidae; genus Caerostris; species Caerostris extrusa. The sequence goes on from BPLR01018883.1 coordinate 55,835, forward strand.
TTACATGAGGTTTATTTTCAGGAATAAAATTTTGTAATTCATTAATTTTTCCTTTAAGACTATTGGAGTTCCATGTCACGCATAAGATAGAATTATTGGTCGATCTATTGAATGTTATTGACTGGTATAGAAGGTAGAGAAGCCTTCTGATGAGCGGGAAGAGACAATTGGTTGGTTCTCAGGCTTCATTTGTTGTGCTTGTTTTTTAAGTCTCTCCGTCCAAGCGTTGACCTTCGGGGAGGAGCAGGAGTGAATTTAGCAGGGTTTTAGGACAACCTGAGAAATTTGCGGTATGCTCTCTAGACCAAAGGGCACATTTGGGAGCTTCATCTGGCCTTTTGGTGCATTCTTTGGTGGCATGAGGTCCAGCACATTTGAGACATCGAGGGTCTGTTGTACAGAATTTGTTATGATGATAGAATTCTTGACATTTATAGCATTGGCTGGGTCCTGATTTTCATCTGAGTGGTTCAACTTTGACCCTAAAGTAATATAAGGTGAATAGGTCGAAAATTCTTTTTGTTTTGTTCATTTTTGGTAGAACTATTAGGTACAGAGGTAGATTGTCGGTACCAGCACGATTACGAAGTGGAAGTGATGAATTCAGGATGAAAGTTGAGAATTTGGAGTTCCTGCATGATGATATCAATTGGGAGATCTGAAGGCAGTCCGCGAATTACCACTTTAAGTTGCTTTTTCTTGGGGCAATTCAGATGTATGACTTTTAAGTTTCAGGTGATCAATTTGCTTCCGTATGGATCTGTAGTCATCAGGTGTGGTTGGAAAAACTTTTTAATTTGCCTCCAGAAAGGCGTCCTTCAATCTTTTGAATTTGTAATCTGGTTGAAGTTCTTAAGAATTTCAGTAGAATTTTGTATGTTGTCTATTATAATTGGAGGAACATATTTAGTAGTATGGGGTGCAGGACAAGAAGAAACAATGCTGTGGTCATTAGTGAGATCTGTATCCATACTGTTTTCGTCCAGATGTAATTTATCAACATTTTTTTGAAATGTCTTCAAGTTCAGCAGGAGGCATGTTGTTTGCATCACTAGGACCAAGACTTTCATCGGGGTTAAGCAAGCAAATTTGGAAGATAACTTGATAACAGTGTGATCACTGGTATTAGGCCGTTTAGCTAAATTTTTTCTTTCCTTTTGTGTGACCTTAAGTTTTTCTTTTTAGTAGGAGTAGTTACCGAGTTGTTTGAATCATTGGGTTTCAGCAAGATGAGACTCATTTGCTTCCTTAAGTTTTTATTGGTAATATTAGAAAGCGTAAGTTGTATAAAAAAGATCTAAATGAGGTATTTGAGGTTCAATTTTTAAGCAATTTTCAATGCTGTTCAGATGATCATTGAGGCTTTCACTCAATGAATGATGAAAATTGTTAATGCTAATATTAAGTTGATCAATTTCTTGAATAAAGTTAAACACTGTCGGGTTAGTATTAACGTCAATCAAATGAAGCATACTGGTTGATTGGTCAGCAGGGGAGAGAGAACATGGTTGTGCTGTTTGAGGAGAGCGGAAACTCCCTCGACAACAGCCATAATAAAATAAAATAAACAAAACCAAATATTTAAAAAAACTACTGACTAAAAACAGAAAATAAATATGCACTTTACTGAGTAAGGGCAGTGAGAAACGCTCGTAGCTAAAAAAAAACCCGAACAATTCTGCGCCTACACAGTAAAATACAGAAGAAAAAAAAAAAGAATTCTAGAATTTAGCTAAAAGTTCTAAAAAGAATTCTAGAATTTAGCTAAAAGTTCTAAAAAAGAATTCTAGAATTTAGCTACTCATTTTATACAACAAAATAATAACATAGAACCGAAGAAATCAAATATAGAAAGGTAATAAAGAGATTGACAGAAAAGGAGGGGGAAAAAATCACATACCAATGAGGTGAAACATTAGAAAACAAACAGAATTGAGGGAGAGGAAAAAAAAACACGCCCGCTCAGCTCAAAGTCCAAACGATAATTGATAAAATTATGTAAATTTATAAGAATGTATTTTGACATATTTAGAATGTAAATGGTGTAATGAAATGGTTTTCTCTGGCATTTCCTACAGATTACAATTAAATCATTTTAAGCGGGGGAAAAACAAGCACAATTGATTTTTTGTAATTTCAAACTGCAATTGCTATGAATTTCAAAATTACTTATAATTATTTTTTTTTTCTGAAAATGTACCAATAAATAATGAAGATTTTAAAAGAAAGATATTAATTTTTTTCATCATGACGCTGAAGTCAAGTGGCCAATTTAAGCTGTAATTAAAGGTCTACTGACTTCCATCACCGAGCTGACAATGAACATGCCCTTTCGAGCAACTTCCAAAATATTAAAGTTACTCAACTCCAAAACATAGCCAAAAAAGTACTAGCAGTTTAGCAACTTATCCCTCTCAAGGATGACTCAAACTTAAATATCTTTGAAGTCAAAAGACTTGCTTATCTTATGGTCCATTTCGAGAGATACAACAATAGACTACTAGTCACCCAGTGCTCTTGTAACTACTTCCATCACAGAAGTAGTATCTGCGGATTTGAGATACTATGTATAAAGTAAGGAAGGCCACATTTTTTTGAAGAATGTCTCATAGTTGGATACACTGAAAAGACGAACTGCAACAGCTATGGTCTCTAAGGGCACCTTGTCTCTTGGAAAAGATGTAAAAGTTATCCAATGCCTTCACCCGAAATTACTTCTAGAGACACTGCTCCTCAGCAGAGAACTTTCAAAACCCAGAACCGAACTTAAGTGTCCATCGTGAAAATAAAGTTCTGTCTGTTATATCTCAATTTGAAATGATTGTACCCCCTCCCCTCTCCATTCCCCAAGAGGATCAAGATAATCTTAACAAAATACGTGTTGTGTTAAAGTAATTTGCAAGTATATTGAACTCCCTTGAAGAAGTTGAGAAGGTTTACAATCGACCATTGCAATGCAAGAATCCGATTGAAAAACTGCAAGTGTTCATTTGTCTTTTTGAACAGCAAGGCAGTTATTTTATTCCAATTTGCCCTACCTAGCAAAAATATCTGATGTCTCCTCCCTTGGAGGTGCTTCTTTTGTTAATGTCAATTTTCTATTTATGACAATCCTCGAATCCTCCTCCCGAACATGAAACGGAAGTAACAACCTTTTCTTATATGAAAGAATTAAACTAAGTTAATGAATATATGAAAAATTACATTTAAATCATACTAATTTTTTTTTTATGCATCATCGATATTTAATTACAAAATATGCGTTGATTAAATTTTTTGGGGGAAAATATTCATTTAAAAATGCGATATTTGCCAAATGTAGCGCTCCTGTCTTAATTCCATGATCGTCTTCTAAATGCTACATTATTATTGGATGTTACTGAAGGAACAATTCCCTTCAACAAGGTCTACCTTTTTTTCAATTGTACAATTCATGTGTTCGAACATGGTGCGGTGAATTGTTTGCAGTAGGAAAGCATTCTCAAACTTAGTATAATATACTTTCCTAGTACAGTATTTAATAGAATAGTTTAACTGTCTCACTTTGAAGAATTGTACTTCTTCATAATCGGGTTATATAATGGAATCAAATATGGATAACCATTATAATTCGGATGGTAAAGATAGTGATTCGTATTTATATAGTCATATGTTTGATGATGAAGGTAAAAAATAAATTTTGTATTTCACTTTATATTATTTGAAAATATTTCAATTGGTCCGAATGAAGAAACAACCTTAAAAATATAACATTGATGTAAATAATGGCAATATAAACTTTTTTCCCCTTTTAAGTCATTCTGTTGATTGGTAACACCAAAAGCAAAATCTGAATTTTGTTGCTAAATTCAAATTGCTTTTATGTTCAAAAAGCAATTCTTGCTTATTTTACATTTTGAGAACATATAGCACATGGTATAATTTTCTAATAAACGATTACAGAGATGAAAAAAAAACATGTTTGCATTAAACATGCATATCTTTATAATTTTATAATTTTTTTTTTTTATGTTAAAATAATAAACTTCCAGAAAATTATATATTTTGCTTAATAGCTTTACATAAAAATGTAACTTTATAATTATTTGTAATTAATTTTATATATATTTTTTATTATTTATTATCTAGAGATTAAATATCTAAAGTTTTCTAAAAATGTAGAAGTTATAAGGAATGTCTTTTACTATTAATTTAGATACTGCAGATGCTAGTGAAACAGATAGAGCAGAGCAAGAAGAGGAATATACTGAAATTAAAGAGCAGTAAGTTGAAAGTTTTATTCTTCTTTGAAAACTAAAAATTTAAAGTTAGTAATAATAGTTCTACATTTACCTGAAACACATAAAATTTATTATTCTCATGAAATTTTATATTTTTTTATGATAATTAATGTTACACAGTAAATAGTTCATTCTTATTAAAAAAAAAAAAGTAAATAATAAAAAATCTTTTTAGATATTCTTTTGATCATAGTTTTTAAGATGAGATTGTTTCTAGTCTTTTTAAACATTAGCTATTGAGTCATTATATGTCACTTCAACCAGGTCATGATACCCATGTTTTCTTTTATGATATACTGAATCGTCGTAATGGTGGAAACTGACAGCATGAAATATTTTCTCTGTAGTTTGAATATCACAGCACATCAAACTATCATCAAGTTAAATTTTTCAAAATTCATTAAGCCTAATTGTATACTGTAGTTGGTCACAAATAAAAAAAATTCCACCTCCCTTGCATATCATTAAATCTCTTCAAAAATTTTGCATAATGATTAAAGGGTAGTTAAAGCGCAAAAGTTTTGGAAATATTGCATTGTTAGTGTGCTAAAAAAATAAATAAAATATAAGCATGTTTTTTGATGAGATATTTAGATTAACAGGAACTACCAATGCCAAGAAAAAAATTTTTTTTCATATACTAATAGTATGATAATGCTGTCTGCAAATTATATTTTCAATTTTTCCCGAAATCTAAGATTCTCTGTTTATGAAAGTATTGCAGCAATCTTTTGAAATCTAAAAAACTTACTTTTTTATATTACATAATATAAAAAAGTTATTATATTACTTAATATTACATAAATTTTTTTAGTAATTAAATACAAATGCTAAAGGATTAGGAAATACATTGTTTCATGATAATATTGTGAATTATTACTATTCCTGCTTTATACTTGTGACAAATTAAAATGAATCATAGCAGAATGCATTCAATTAATAATATACATAAATAATATTAAAAGCCTTGCTTACTTTTCTCGTTTTGCTTAAGTCCAAGATAGCATGAGTACAAGGAATGACATATACACTACTCAAAGTCCCATTTAAAAATGAGTAATCATTAACCAGACAAGCAGTCATAATCCAACTAAAAACAAACCTTTCAGTGACTGCTGAGTCAAACGGAAGTTTGGGAAGGACATAAATTATAATCCCCTTTCTACTATGCAAGATATCATAAAACAATAACTTGTGAATTGTCTAGTCTGAATAAATCTTTGAATCGCATGATTCCAGCCAGCCAAATAGGAACTAGAACTAAAACAAAAATGTCTTTTTAAGAATGCGTAGCATAATATGTGGAAATGCATGAATGATAGCATTAGGCATTTCGCATTGTTAACTAGTAAATTTCTGTTAAGCTAAATGTTTCATTAAAAATATGCTTATATTTTAATTTTTTAACACATTAAAGCAAGCACATAGAATCTTCATATTTTTTTTCTAAATTTTTATGCTTTTTTATTGACAAGTGTGTGAAATTTCAAAAGTTTAAATAATATGTAAGGGAGATGAATTTTTTTTTTTGTGTGTGGGATCAAGTACAACTAGGTTTAGCGAATATTGAAAATGATAAATTGGTGGAAGTTTGATGGGCTGTAAAACTGAAACTAGATAGTCTAGAGAGAAATTTCATGGGGTTGATTACGAACATACAGAAATTTAGTATACCAAGTTTCATCAAAATTCGAGAACATGATTTCAAAATTTCTTTAGATTGAATTGATGCGAAACAACCTTGTATGAAATTATCTAATTACTTGAATTTTAAAGAATTCTTTTTTAATTTAATAGTAATAATAAAACATTTATATATTGATGTTTACTGTTAAAGATTAGTTTATCAAATCTAGTTAATTACAAATTAATTTAAGCCAAAATGATTTGTGAATTAAGTTTCTTATAAAAATTTTTTTGACTTGTGATATTATTTTTAATGTAACATGTAATTCATTTATAGTATGTAATGATTTATATATTTTATAATCAAGGCATAAGTTCATGCACAATTAACCTAGCCAAGATTTTGTCGGTTATTTAAAGGTTTTGAAAATTCTCCAGTTGTGCAAAAAGTGTTTTTAATTTATGTATATATATTAGGCTTTGAATATAATTAGGATTTAATTTTATAAGAATTGTTATTTCACCTATGAATTTTAATTAGATGCTGTTAAATAGGTTGATCTTATGGATAACAATGATAAGTGAACAAGTATGTTCTTTATAAGTGTCATCTCATAACAAATATTTATATAATGTTCTAGTTTTAAAATGAATGTTAATCAATGTTTATTAATGTTATGAATGTTTTTTAGCTAACAGATTTATTATGCTTCTTTAAATATGATTTTTTATAAAATTTTCTTAGAATGTATCAAGATAAACTATCTAACTTAAAAAGACAGCTACAAATGTTGCATAGTGGTAATCACCCCGATTACATAAAAGGCTCAAAGAGACTAGAAGAAGACTATGAACGTCACAGATTACATATGCTTGCTTGGAAAGATGTAGAAGTAAGTGAGGTTAATTTTATTTTACTATAATAAAAATATTTAACAATTGTTAAATTATAAATGTATATTATCATGCAAGTTTATTAAAAAAATTTATTAAAGATAAATATATTGATTGCAAATGTAGTTTTTATTCTTCTGTGAAAAATATTTCTTATTTTTATTAAATTCTTTTTGCCCAATAGTCTGTAGTGAATAAACAGTTGTGTGACCATATATTAAGCACCTATGTTATTCAGTTTAAAATAGGCATTCATGAAACGAAGATAAAAATACTTTCAAGTATTTTCAATCTTGGTATTTATAATCAGATCCAATTATATCTAATGAAAAAGGAAAGTAGAATAATTTCTTGCCTATTATCTACAGTGATAAAGATGAAACATATGGTGTAATCCACAATATCATATAATTCATGAACAATTTATGTCTGTTCACTTGTGTGTTTTGGCATACCATATAGTATACTCAAGTTCTGTTCATTCATAAGTATTGGTATGCCAAAAAGTTATTTTATAAATAGTTCAAATGGCACATGGAAGAAAACAATATTTTATGTCAACTCTACTGTCCGTCAAAAGTTTGCAAAGGAAATTTGCCTTAGGATGGGGTAGTAATTACATAAGATTAAACAATCTGTGTTTGTTTAGCTTTTTCTTTTTGGGGAATAATCTATCATTTGCAATCCAAGTAAGTACAATACTTTTTAACATACATTTTATTAATTAATTTGTTTTATTTAATTATTTTAATTAAAGAAAACTTATTGAAATTTACAAATATTTATTTAATTCATTTTTCAACCTGTAGCATGAAGGGAAAGCTATTTAATTCTAAAATATCTATCAAATGATGGACATTTATCTTTTATATGTTAAAAACTACAATATGATACATTTTTTATTTTTTTATTTTTTTTTTCTTTATTTAATTTATAATTAAATAAGATAAAAACTATCCAGTATATATCACACATTTAACATTTTGGTAAATATGCTACTGAAAAATTATTTGTTAAATACTTTTCATTTTGTTATCTTGTACTTAAATGGTTTTATTTTATTAATTTGATGTGTATCTGAGAGTCATCTTATCTTTTATACTTAAATTGTTTTTATTTACTGTAATTCATTTAATTAATTTATAATAGTTAATCAATTAATACTTAAGGCCAATTTATTCAGTATCAGCAATCTTTTAATCTGTCAGCTTTCTTAGCATAGCTTTGTTCTATTCTTAGAACTCAGTTTTTCATCCACTTCCTACCCTTTTGCCTGGAAGTGGGGGGGGAAACAGTGAAAACATTGATTGGGGACAAATATGGTAATCACCCCAATTATTTACTTTTCTGTTATACAAAAAGTTTTTTTTTTCTCTCGACAAAATGTATTTTAGGTGTTTTTGTAGACTTTGTTTTTATGAAATTTCCAGAGTAAAAAGGCCATATATAGTATAGAAGCAGCTTATTAACTGCACAAAAGAATCTTAAAATTTTTAACATATTAACACAGGATTCTAGAAATATTTCTAAAATCATATAGAACAAAAATTTCAAGAAAAGTTGGCTGGTACTTATTCTTGCTTTTAATTTTATTTTATTAATCTAATTTTGCTTGCAAGAAAAAAAAATGCTGGGATTTCATTTGTTAATGGGACTATTGTATTTATTAATATACAAATAATAACAATTTATATGTCAATATAGTGTTATATAATATAGAGATTTTTTATTTTTTGAAATCTAGAATAAAAAATTGGAAAGATATATTTTGATAATAACTTTCAGTCAACATCACTTCCACAAAAACTGATTCAAAATTTGAACTATATACAGAACTATATTCAAAGTTAGAACTGTACTATACACTTGCCATATCTATCTGGAAGGATTTATGATTATTTTATTAAAAGGGATTATGATGAAACTTCAATAATGACTTAATTCTACAAAATATGTTTATATTCAAAAGAGACAGAGGATTTTTTTAAATAATAAAATATTAATAATAATGAAATATTTTTGATTAGAGAAATAAAATATTAATATTCTAAAAGAGTGGGAAAATTTTTTTCTAAATGCATGCTTTTGTATATAGACTGAAAGAGTTGAGCGAGATCATGTTATGGAAAGACAAACTGCAATAAAGGAATTTGAAATTCAAAAGGCTGAATTACGGGAAAATTTGATAGCTGATTTAGAAGAGAAAAAGAAATTGCTTGAAGTAGAAAAAACAAACATGGAACTTGACAGTGGTAAATAAAATTTTCTTGAAATATTATTTAAATTAGCTTTTTCTTCTGTTTTTAAGAAAATTAATCAGAATTAAAATTTCTGAGTAATTTATAATAATAATTTAGAAATATCTAATTTATGATTATTGTAAGGAAATATTTTGAAATTTTGCGTAATAAAGTATAAAAAACTAATAATAAAGATTAAAGAATACCATTGCACTAAAATTAATATATTTGAAATTTATCAATATTTTTAAAAATGTGTAATTTATATTTTTTATGGTATAAACATAGAAAAAATCTGATATTTTTCATACTTGAAACTAAATGTATTGGTGAATTTTATCATGTGTCTATAGGCAGGATATATAAGTAAAGTTATGAATTAAATTTTCTCTTTAGTTGCTCTTGAAGCAAGACCAACCATTACTAGAAAATTACGGCGCAGACCAAATGATCCTTTACCTGTTACTGATAAACGGCGAAGAGTTGTACCTCATATCCTTTAACTTCTATCTTCATTTATATTAATTTGTATTGTATTTGTGTATGTTATTTATGTAATATCTATTTTTGTCACTGAAATATTCTAACAGTATGGAGAATATTTAACAAAGCTCAACAGAAAAAGAGCTTTGCAGACCAAACCAAAATGAAAGCTATCAAACAAAAAGCTGGTAAACATTTAAAACATAAATATCTTTAATTTTTTAATATTTATTCTGTTTTTGAAAGTATTGGTAGTTTGTTTTTCTTAACTGAGCTCACCTCTTATTGACTACCTGTTGGATGATAATGATATTATAGAAGACCTAGAATTAATAAATGAGGTATATTTTAAAAATGTCCTTTACTTACTTTTAAAAATTTATTCTGTTTTAAATACCATATTTTTATGTAATTAAAATCTAAATTTCCATATATATTTTGTATTGTTTAATTATAACATTATATTATCTTCAAAAAATTTGCATTAGAATTTTTTCAAAAAATAAAAGTGTATTTATTAATGTGTTTGTGAAGAAATTCATTACGTTTTAACTATTGGTTTTGATAAAAGTTACATTTAATAAAATAGTATTCACTTGAATGTTTTGTTAAAATTTTATATTAAATAGTGTTAATTCTAAAAGATCTACTTGTTTTGCAGAGAATCAGTAAGAATTTTATACATTTTTTGCATACATATTTTTATTTTTAGACATACATAATTGAGGAAGTTGATTTTCAAAAATTCTTTATAATATTCTTAAGAGAATATTCTTCTTTATAGAATTCTTAATTAAATATATTACATTTATATATTCTATACTTTTATTTATATAATTTAGGATTTACTATATGTACTTTTTTTTTTATTAATTGAATGCCCTTTTCTTTAGAATAGAATCTTGTCTCCCAAGAGAAAACAAATACCCGAGAATAGTAAGTAACAGTTTTTATAAATAAAATAAAAACTGGATGATTTTTAAAAAATTTATAATTTTATATTAAATGTTTCAACCCATTTATCTTAGAACTATTTATAATATAGATTTTTTTAAGTTAGAAGTTTTTATGATTGAATATTGGTTTGTTTATATTATTTCAAAGTAAAAAATTAAAAAGCTTTATTAATTTTGCTATTCTATATTATAGATTATGATGGATCAGGTAGTGAGGAAGATGAAAGTGCTACACAAGTTAGAATTGAAGATGGGAAATTGTATTATGATAAAAAATGGTATATTACTTTAATGGTATTCAATAACATTTTTAGTTATCAAATATTAATAGTGGTCACGAAAAAAAAAAAAAAAAAAACCTATTTAAAACAATTTCTATATTAAAGAGTTTAAAAATAACTCTTTAGAGAAAAATAACAGTTCTAAATGGAATTCTTAATAGAATGATAAGATCATTGTTAACTTTACATATTAACAAATACTGTTCTAAACAGAATTTAATTTCCTTTTACATGTGTTATTCAATTAAAACTGAATTATGTTTTTAATTAGATTTCCATGTTGAAGAATGGAATTGCATTATATATATATATATATATATATATATAATGCAATTCCATTCTATATATATATATATATATATATTAAAGTGCAAAACTGTTCTAAATATAATTGTAACAGTTAAATTAAAATCAATAATTGATTCATTCTTTTTTAAAAATATTTTCATTTAAAGAGATATTTGGAATCACTGTAATCATATAATGAATCATGGAGACTTCTATAAAGTTAATTTATTTCTGTTATGCTTTTAATGAAATTAGCATTATATAAAATTATGGGGAATCTATTTTTTTTTTTTATAACTTATATTATATGTAAAAAATGTTTATTTTTTTTTAAAGTTTATTAAAGAAGTAAATTATAAACTTTAATTTTTATGATCAATTTTAAATTATTACTAATAGTCCATGTAATTTTTTGTTAATTAATGACTTGATGTTTAATTTGTTAAGAGAATGAATTTAACATTGTCACCAGGCTATTTAAGAAATCAAATAGCTTTTAAATATCACAGAAATATCTATTTTATTTAAAAATGTGAAACTTAAATAATTATATATTGTTAAATAAGATGCTAAATTCTTTAAAATCTTATGTTGTTTTAATAAATGCTTGCTGCATACAAATACGTGTTCTTGCATGATCAAAAATTATCATATCTAAAAATATTTTTTTTTTCTCATAATTATAAGGTTCCATCGTGGTCAGCAAGTATATTATGAAGGTAAAGAAGTTGGAAATAAAAACAGTGGAGTTATCAACACTATTAATTTTTCTGAAGTAAGTATATAAATATATCTAGTCATTGATTTTTTTTTTATATACATAAGAAATGTACATAAGAATTAATTATTTTTATATATTTACAGTACTAAACATTTATCTTTATTGGCATTTAGCATAGATAGAAATTTCCATATGAATATTTAATTACTAGTTTATAAATATTAGCTTACATTTTTTAATAAGACTGTTTTTCGTTATTCTTGATCTCATTTATGTTTCTGATGAATTTGATTTATAGATGATGAAATAAAATTTGTCTGTATAATATTTTTGTAATGATGAGGTAATTATTGACTTTACATATTAACACATACTGTTCTAAACAGAATTATTTAATTTCCTTTTGTATGTATTAATCAGTTAAAAGATAGATTTAAAACTAGATTTCAATGTCGAAGAATGGAGTTGCATAGAAAAATAAATATACACATAAAATACAAAAATTCTAAACATAATTGTGTAACAATTAAATTAAAAGCTATAATTCAATTGAAAATATCTTCATATAGAGAAGTTTCCGGAATCACTGTAGCCATATAAAGAATTGTGGAGACTCTTATAATTTTGTTAGTTCTGTATTCTGATTTGCTGATCTTTGATAGAGTATAATTGTTTTATTTCAAGAAATTCTTGGTATTTATTCTTAATCCATTCATTTGAAAGTTTTATAAGCTGATACTGCTGCATTAGAAATGTTAAATCTTTTATTTCTTGAAATCACCAAAACGCATGTTTAGTGATTTCAATAATAATTAGCAGTATATTCATAAATAAAATGCTGTTATTATTTATGAGTTCTATTTCTCATTTTAACTTACAATAAATTATTGTAAATGTATTGTTTTTAGAAACTTTATAAAAAATACAATTTTTAATTGCCATTATTAGAATAAATTTTGTCTTAGTAATATTTGGATGGGAATTGTAATATGTTTATATTTCTTCAAATGTATTCCATTTCATTTCTGTTGTGATATTTTTGTTGCCTTGAAGTTTCTTAAAATTTTGATTAAGCAATTTAAAATATATTTTTAGGATGTAAATTAATTCTCGAATTATTGATTTAATATTAATAATTTGGCTGATGGCAAAGTATATTACATGCTGTTGTCCTATAGAAACCGATTATGTTTGGAAAGATAAGGTCCTTGATGGAAGTTTTGACCTTTATTTTATTCTTGGATGACAGTTTGTGGCTGAGACAAAAGAGTTTTTCAGTTTTCTTTCTGGTTTTGTCACTGTAGCAATACGTAA
>BPLR01018884.1:0-123069 GCA_021605095.1 Caerostris extrusa
AAACTCTTTATTTATTTTTCAAATTTATTTCACCCCCTTTTAAAGTAATCCCCTTCGGGCATGATGTAGTAATGCAATCCTCAATGCAAGCTAAAAAGTCATCGGCAGGGATTGCTTACAAAGCGCGAAGGATTCATGTTGAATCACTTCAATCGATTCAAAAAGGTGTCCCCGGAGTGGTCTTTTTGAGTTTAAGGAATAGCCAGAAGTCGCACGGTGAATACGGTGGTTGTGGAACGATATCGGTTTTATTTTTGGCTGAAAAAGTCACGAAGAATCAATGTAGTGTGAGCTGACGCATTCAGCGTTTTCGGTACCAATAGAGATTTGACGCGTTTCAGGCCCAAAATGGAATGCAAGCGACGGTTTGCAAGCTCCAAATTAATTTTTTGGAAGTGAGCATCATCGGTTGAGGTTAGTGGTCGACCAGAAAGTTCTTTTGTTTTCAATGCGTTCTCTGCCTCTTTGAACTGTTTATACCACTTGTGAACATTTCTTTTCCGATATAGGGAATGCTCTCACCGAATGCCTTCTGCAACATTGTATACTTTTGGACACAGTAGTATACAGGGTGATTATAATTAAAACCCACTTTCAAAATGCTGTAAAAAAAGAACCACTCGTCACAATGACTTCAAATTTGAACTGAAAACAGTTGAAGAAGGGAAAACGGTATGGCATCAAAAAAGTTCAAAAGTTCATCCATAGATGGCGCTGTAAGCGGAAAATAAAGTGAATTCGACTGCCAGTGATATTTTGAATCGAAATGACAACGTATTTGCATGAATTGCACATTAAACCAACTGTAGTGTTCAATGTGCTTGATTGTTTGTGTTTTTTGATGGAAAATGATTTCCAAGTCATTCAACTGTTGTGACACTGTTAGTGGAAAACCCATTCACCACGGCAAGGTGATATCAAAATGGATGGAAATTTTTTTCGATGCCATATCGTTCCCATGTAATAAATGTAAATAAGCATTTTGTTATGTAGCAATAGGTTAGAGCTTCTACAAATTACAAGAGCTGTCTAGTCAATTATGACGATGAAATCAGATGATGCCGCGCAACACTAGAATAATCAGTTCCGGATACATAAATAGCAGCCTTCGTAAAAATATGAATTTAAAAAACTTTAATAAACTTAATATGCAGGGTGTCCATAAGTTTACGATATCAAAACTTATTGCAAGAAAGACTGATAAGCAAACATTACTACAAAAAAAAGCATCTTTCAGTCTTTAATCTTATTTAGTTTAAATTAAATTAAATTTAATAAATCTCTTACAGGTGAAATCCCAAAGGAGTGTCTTCATTAATGTAAAAAAGGTTTTCGTAATCATATGTACAATTTCTGCCATTTCTAACAATCCACAGAAAGAGAAACTGTTGATTGAAGAGAAACTTAGTGCAAACATTTATTCCATCTGAAAAAGTCCCCTGTAAAATGTATTCTACATTTAAAAGAAAGAACGATGCCTTCCAAAGTGAGTGTCTTCATTAATAAAAATTTTTTTCGTAATCATATGTACACTTTCATTCTTTTCTAACAATCCACAGAAAGAGAAACTGTTGATTGAAGAGAAACTTAGTGCAAAAAACTATTCCATCTGAAGGGTCCCTGTAAAATGTTATTCTACATTTAAAAGAAAGCGATGCCTTTCAAAGTGAGTGTCTTCTTTAATCTAAAAAGGTTTTCGTAATCATATGTACAATTTCGTTTTTTCTAACAATCCACAGAAAGAGAAACTGTTGATTAAAGAGAAACTTAGTGCAAAAAACTATTCCATCTGAAAGGTCCCTGTAAAATGTTATTCTACATTTAAAAGAAAGCGATGCCTTCCAAAGTGAGAGTGTCTTCATTAATGTAAAAAAAAAGGTTTTCGTAATCATATGTACAATTTCGTTCTTTTCTAACAATCCACAGAAAGAGAAACTGTTGATTGAAGAGAAACTTAGTGCAAAAACTATTCCATCTGAAAGGTCCCTGTAAAATGTTATTCTACATTTAAAAGAAAGCGATGCCTTCCAAAGTGAGTGTCTTCATTAATGTAAAAAAAAAAGGTTTTCGTAATCATATGAACAATTTCGTTCTTTTCTAACAATCCACAGAAAGAGAAACTGTTGATTGAAGAGAAACTTAGTGCAAAATTTATTCCATCTGAAAGGTCCCTGTAAAATGTTATTCTACATTTAAAAGAAAGCGATGCCTTCCAAAGTGAGTGTCTTCATTAATGTAAAAAAGGTTTTCGTAATCATATGTACAATTTCGTTCTTTTCTAACAATCCACAGAAAGAGAAACTGTTGATTGAAGAGAAACTTAGTGCAAAAATTTATTCCATCTGAAAGGTCCCTGCAAAATGTTATTCTACATTTAAAAGAAAGCGATGCCTTCCAAAGTGAGTGTCTTCATTAATGTAAAAAAGGTTTTCGTAATCATATGTACAATTTCGTTCTTTTCTAACAATCCACAGAAAGAGAAACTGTTGATTAAAGAGAAACTTAGTGCAAAAACTATTCCATCTGAAAAAGGTCCCTGTAAAAGGTCCCTGTAAAATGTTATTCTACATTTAAAAGAAAGCGATGCCTTCAAAGTGAGTGTCTTCATTAATGTAAAAAAAAGGTTTTCGTAATCATATGTACAATTTCGTTCTTTTCTAACAATCCACAGAAAGAGAAACTGTTGATTAAAGAGAAACTTAGTGCAAAAACTATTCCATCTGAAAGGTCCCAGTAAAATGTTATTCTACATTTAAAAGAAAGCGATGCTTTCCAAAGTGAGTGTTTTCATTAATGTAAAAAAGGTTTTCGTAATCATATGTACAATTTCGTTCTTTTCTAACAATCCACAGAAAGAGAAACTGTTGATTGAAGAGAAACTTAGTGCAAAAATTTATTCCATCTGAAAGGTCCCTGTAAAATGTTATTCTACATTTAAAAGAAAGCGATGCCTTCCAAAGTGAGTGTCTTCATTAATGTAAAAAAAAAGATTTTCGTAATCATATGTACAATTTCGTTCTTTTCTAACAATCCACAGAAAGAGAAACTGTTGATTGAAGAGAAACTTAGTGAAAAACTATTCCATCTGAAAGGTCCCTGTAAAATGTTATTCTACATTTAAAAAGAAAGCGATGCCTTCCAAAGTGAGTGTCTTCATTAATGTAAAAATGTTTTCGTAATCATATGTACAATTTCGTTCTTTTCTAACAATCCACAGAAAGAGAAACTGTTGATTGAAGAGAAACTTGAAGAGAAACTGTTGATTGAAACTTAGTGCAAAAAACTATTCCATCTGAAGGGTCCCTGTAAAATGTTATTCTACATTTAAAAGAAAGCGATGCCTTCCAAAGTGAGTGTCTTCATTAATGTAAAAAAAGGTTTTCTTAATCATATGTACAATTTCGTTCTTTTCTAACAATCCACAGAAAGAGAAACGGTTGATTAAAGAGAAACTTAGTGCAAAAAACTATTCCATCTGAAAGGTCCCTGTAAAATGTTATTCTACATTTAAAAGAAAGCGATGCCTTCCAAAGTGAGTGTCTTCATTAATGCAAAAAAAGATTTTCGTAATCATATGTACAATTTCGTTCTTTTCTAACAATCCACAGAAAGAGAAACTGTTGATTAAAGAGAAACTTAGTGCAAAAAACTATTCCATCTGAAAGGTCCCTGTAAAATGTTATTCTACATTTAAAAGAAAACGCTGTCATCCAAAGTGAGTGCCTTCATTAAAGTAAAAAATCCTCTGTCTTCAAAGTACTACTGCAAGTGACGGCTGTCAACAGTTTTTATTTGTTTTGACTGATACCTATCATTTAATCGCTTATCTCGCGTACGAGCGGCGTAAACAGAAGTGAGATTTCTTCATTACGTCAGAAATGACGTCTTCTGTCCAGATAAGACAAAGAACTTTTCAGATTGCAAGAGGTAAGGCCGACTCGTGGCAGCAGCGCAGCGGTAGAGAGCGAACTGATTCCATATCTCTCCAGACGTGCTAACAATGTAAGGGATTGGGCTCTTCCTTTCCTTTTTTTCAATTCCTTCTGTTAGCTCCCACTCTCCCTATATATATCTTCTTCAAATTTGCAATCGTTCATAAAACACTTTTATTAATCCATTCAAGTTCAAATAAATTTTTTTAACTTGTAGTGGATGGCATTGGATGTTAATACAGTTTTTTCAAATATTAATTCAGTAATTAAATTTAATTCATTAATTTTAGTTTTTTTTAGATTTAGGTTGCATATATCTACCAATAGATGGCGTCAGATAAACTTAAAAACAATGAATGAAAATTATTTATAAAGGACTTTTGCATTACAGTGAAAAAAGTAGGATTGACTTTAAAAACATTGTTTATATTACTTGTTTTTAAACAACGATCGATGAAATTGATGAAAGATTAGAACACGAAACATGATAAGGCTCTAATTCAGTGAAAGACGACCTTTTCTTTTCTACTCATCAAACACCAATCTTATTTTTAAAAACTCTCATGATAGTTCGAAATAACGTTTTTTGAAAGAATTATTATGTTTCAAAATTTTATCAAAATCTGAAACATGATTTTTAGATTAGGTTTTGTTTACTTTAAAATTTAAATTAATGAAAGACATACGCCATATTTTCTAGATAAAAAATCTTCATTAAGTAATTCATGTATTATAGATAAGAAACAGCTCAATTAAAAGAAATAACTACAAGCAAAGCAGATAAAAATTTTTATTCTTTGACTACTATTTTTTTTCTACTCTTAAAACATAATTTCTTTTGAGTTGTTCTAATGTGATGAAAGGGGATTTTTTTTTTTCTCATCTAATACCCGATTTTACTTTAAAAACTGATATTATAAGTTTGAAACAATTTTTTGAAAATTTTGAGATTTTGATGAAAGATTAAAACATGAAATAGATGCTACTCTAATCTAAAGAAAAGAATTTTTTTTATTCATGTTATACCAATTTTACTTTTTAAATCTCATAGATAGGTTGGAAATGCTTTTTTAGAAAACTTCCATGATTTATTCTTTTTTATAAAAATCTGAAATAGGATGCGACTCTCCTTTTAATGTAAGATGATTTTTTTTTAACTCACCATATGCCAGTTTTACAACAAAAAACTCAAATGATAGGTTGGTAATAATTTTTTTTTTTTTTTTTTTGAAAAAAATTCACGATTTAATAAAAAGATTAAAGTGTAAAACATGATACGACTCTAATTCAACGAAAGACGGAATTTTTTTGACTCATCGTGTGCCAATTTTACAATAAAGAATTCAAATACTAAATTGGAAATAATTTTTTTTTTTTTGAAAAAAATGTCAGATTTTGATAAAAGTTAAAATATTTATGAAAGTAACGCAATATCACGCATGGAAATCTTTATATGTTTTGCTAATACATTTTATAATTTTTTTTATAAAAATTGTTTATATACAGAGTGATAAAAAATCTTTCCCGATATATGAGCCTTTCGATGTCATACCTTTCACAGAAATTGAACGAAATTTTAGCTTAAGGTATTTTGAGGTATGCACTCAAGAATCATATGAAAAATAACAGTTAATTTCTAATAGTTAGTTACAGTGACAATATTTCAAAAATTTCAAATGGAAACCCCTATTTTTTTTAAAGGAATATGATCTCCGTAGAGAAAAACCATAAATAACGTTGGAACGGTAGTGACACGAAAATCGTCGACGCTAGACAGACTAAGACTAAAAGTTAACACAACTAATAAGGGCAAAGAAGCAACAGAAAGCAAAGCATTTTATAGAGGAACCCTCACGGGAGGGGGGGTTATTTTGCAAAGATAGGACATTAGATCCGGTCATCTCATAAGAATGGATAGTGATAGAGCTGCTTTGAGATTTTCATTACAACCCCTTTTTTGACAGCGACCAAGGGGAAAACCAGACTCTGATTTTAATGTTATTAAGATGAAAAACTGGAGGTGAAAAACTGAGACTCGGTGAAACTGATGAAAAAGAGAACAGCCTGGCTGGATCTTCTAAAGAAGGCCAAGGCCCAGCAATGGGCTGTCGAGCCAGTCATGATGATGAAGACATCAGATAAAATTTTTTCATATCAGAATTACGCAATTAGTAACATTCCTAAATAGAGTGCACTCATTAACGTATACGTTTGTAGACCTTCGGCAATAATCTCTTTAAAATGTAGGTGCTTCTTTATATAGCACCACTTTTTCTTCATGTAGCGGAAGTGCAATGACATCATGGGGGTTATCCTCTGCCCAGTGCACGCAGTTCTTCGAATTAACATTAGCAGTCAGCGAGAAAATGGGCATCCACGGGGATGAGTAGAGGCCACCTGTTATCATCGTCATACCGAATGAGGAATTGATTCAGGAAATCAATCGTTGTTTTTCACTCTCTTGCAACATCTGGACACGTCGGAACTGCATTGAAACAAATGGAAGCAGAGAAGTAGAGGAACAGAATCTTGCAGATCGTAAAATTTGGCAGTTGCAGAATGCGTGCACTTGCAAGACGAACTTCACTTACCTTCTTTTAAACTTTATCTTCCTTTATCTTCTGGAAGGAACGGAAGGTTGTTCAAATCGAGATCTACTGCACGTAACCAGTTTCTTCAAATTTGTTTATAAAGTCCCGTACAGCTGTTGCAAAACACTGGCCTTGGTGTAGCCCATGGTTTCTGCGATAGATACGTGGCATTTTGCCTATAAATGAAATAAATTAAGAAATATATATATATTACAAAAAAAAAAAAAGGATGGAAATTTCAAAGGAATTGAATGTCATATTCAGGTGATACAGCGAATTAATAAGCTCCTGGCACACTTCCTTAAGGCGTTGGTTCTGTGTAAGATGTTATTCTGCTTTCTATTTATTATTGTAGAGTGGGTGAAACTCATCTGCTGAAATTCTTACCAAGCATTATCCTATTGTCTAAATAGAACAAAAACAGTCGAAGGCATCTGCTTACGAGACCCAAACGTCCTACATCTGAATGGTTTCTACAGAGATCTAGTTATCTAGATGGCCATTGGCATTTGAAAATCACAAAGATGATCAATAGAAATCATTGCCTTGTGACGCCCAACACACTTCCTGAAATGTTAGTCTTGAATACCGTGTGAAAGGGCAATCCAACGGAGCGAATAATACTTTTAACATATTACCATGCTGTAGGATTGTGATTAAATGTAATACTATACATACATAACTTCTTGGTTGTCGGGTTGAATAACGAGGTACAGACAGATTAATTTCCCACCGTCCTCCTGGATATCTCTAGACATGTCTTTGCTTGTGCTCGGGTTGAGTTAGAAACAATTCTACTTTTGTCAGTGAGATTCCAGGTTGAACATGCCTATAGGACTGCAAACATAGGTCATCTACTAATGATCCTTGCAGTCGTTGGCTTTCCGTCTATATCTCTGATCATGATCAATGACGAATCAGCTACTGTAAGATAACTCTGCCCTCAAGCTTTGTCCCTTTCTAAATTGACCACTGTCCTCTTGAAATCGTGGTCTGCAATCATTCCCGGCAACTTCGTCAGAATGTAACATCGTTTCCATTCAAATATCAGTGGTCTATTTCATTCATTAGTTATCAATATTTAATGCTTGGCATATTTTCATTGTCTGCTTTCATTGACCATCTTGCTTATTTCAGCTCAGTTGCATGTCCTCTCTCAAATGGAAGGGCCTGATGGCCAATTAGCTAGAGCTCTGGCTTAACCATAGGTACCACAGGCTTCAGGTTTGAATCCTGGCGGTGAAACGGATATTTGTGAGTGGTTCGGAATCTACGTTAAACTGTAATTCTTGATCTAGTTAGCCTAAAGTGTGAAAAAATTACCGTAGAGCACCACACCAAAAATAAACCAAATCTCTCAAATAGTGAAAAATGGTCTCAGTCTATCAACGAATCCACAGGTAAGTGAGCTGATAGAATTAAATTCAAATAGAAGATTGATTCACATGGATTAGATTCACATGATTTTTAAATTGCTCTTTGAGATGCAATGCTTCAAAGTTCCAGCTCATTCATCGGCTGTCAATATTTAATCTTTTCCATAACGTAGTGGAAGGTAATTGTATACGAAATTTCGTTCCAAGCACATAATTATTTCTTGGGATGTAACATTTTTCCCTCTTCTTAAAGTGTAGCTGTTAATCATAGATAAACAGTTCTCATATGCTATGAAAGGAAACATTGGAAGTTAAGAACTACTACCATTTCATAACATTAAAAAAATTCTGATTTTTAGAATCGACGATATTTAGAAAAGATATAATTGCGGAGATTTTATTCCGTAATCAAATCATGTATTGTATATAGACTATCGTTTAATGTATATAATTTTAAAACTAGAATACTTAGAGGTTCAATTCTTCTTAATTGCATTTTTTTTTTGTGAGTGTGTGTGCTTTACCAAAAATCATGAAATTTTTATTATTAGTTATACTTTAACTAAACAAAATCTGCAATTTTTTTATTTTAAAGTTTCGCTTTTTGGTTTAATATTCGTCTGTTTTCCCAGCATATTCTTAATGTTCACTTAATATATAAAAATAACTAGATATAAATAAATTAGTAGTTAAATTAATACATTTTTTTTTTCTGAATTTAATACATCTTTTATGTAGAACATTCTTTAAAAAATGTCACAAAATAAATATTATATTTGCTTTAATTAAATAAAAAACTATGTTTGAAAAAGTAAATTCGCAGTAAAATAAAATGAAAAATTCAAATGGTAATTGTGAGAAATATTTGTTCTGCTTTCACTTATTTTCATTATGATAACGTCCAATGCAATTGCTTCTGGTTGGGAGATTGTTTTCAGTGGATTCCCAGCCAGTGGAGTGCCTGGAAATAAAAGCCGACATCTTGGTCAAAAATAGTTATAAGTTGCCATAACCATTTCCTTTATCCTTCCATCAATTTAGTTCTGAGGTAAAGAAGGAAATAGACAGACCCAAACTAACTCCTTTCAACTGATAAAACGTGGAATATACTTGTTTTATCACCCATCCCAATGGACTTGCCCCGTGGTGTTTTTACAGCAAATTTCCGATTCTCGACAGAAGATGATTTTCTTGATAAAAAACTTGCACCCATTGGTGTAGATACTCATGATGTCTGTCCTCTGCACTCGTCAGATGAAGCCGTGGACTTTTGATTTTTTGATTTGACGTTTGACAATCAAAAAATCAACATGCACTGCATTGACAAAATTTGACAACATGCACTGAACTTGAATTTACGATTTTTAACTTGAAAATTTTACCAAGTCTAAATTTTATTGGGCTGCTGGAGTTCTTATAGCGAATATCGCTACAGTTTGATGTAGGAACAAAAACAACAACTTCTTTTATTATTAAATAATTTGTTGATATTTCAGGGAAGGATATTAAGAATTATTATTTGTTCGTTTATTACAGAACATTTCGATACTTACGTATTAATCGTATACAGGACATTGATCACTTGTAATAACGCGCGTATTAATATCAACAATTTATCTTTCATATTAACATTTTTCACTCGAACAACAATTCGAACATTTTTTACATTGAGAACATTTTTTACATTGAGAACATTTTTTTGACATTCATCAAGAACAACATTCGCAAAGAACACTTTCTACAGCGAATACCTTCTGTTAAATATTTTCTGCCTGAAACAAATTTTGGTTGACGTTCACCAACAGTATGCAGCAGCGACATTTTCGGACATTTTTCGCCGAAAGCCAAACTTAGCTGAGATTCTAAAATAGAGTATGGCAGCGATCAATCGATGTGTGTAAGTACCAAATTTCGTAATTAAAATGGTAAATTTTTTAAAGTTTATTTGTTTATATATCTTTTTTTTTTAAAAATTCCTTTGCTCTTTCCAGATATTCAGCTATTTTATGAAGATTTAAAACTTATTTTTCATATTTTTACAACAGAAAAATAAATTAAATATTTGTGGGCTGTTACTGCAATCTTTTGTAACTGTGATCAATTAAAAATATTTTTTGTAATTAAAATAATTTTCAAATGCTATTTGTCATGGTAATTTTGCATGGACGTCTTATTTTAGATAAAATTTATGTGTTGTTTTATTATTTAGATACAATAATGAATTTTTTTTTTTGTATTAGTGATTAATATAAACAATTTATATGAGAAACTTTTCTACCAAACTAAAAGAAATAAATTATAATCAAATTTGTATTAAAAGAAGAAAAAACACATTAAGTTTGCAGTCTGACAAAAAAGAAAGGTGCTTTTCGACATTTTTTTTGCCTGCCATTTATTTGTCTTCTTTTAATTGCATAGTTTTTAAAGTATTTTGTATTTTAATTTTATTGTTATATTAAAACCGCACTGGTTAATATCCCTGGTGATATGGTTAATTTCACTCTGGTTAATACCACTGGTGATATGGTTAATATCACTCTATGGTTAATACCACTGGTTATATGGTTAATATCACTACTATGGTTAATATCACTGATGATATGGTTAATGCCACTACTATGGTTAATATCACTGGCGATATGATCAATATCACTGGCGATATGGTTAATATCACTGGTGATATGGTTAATATCACCACTATGGTTGATATCACTGGTAAATATGGTTAATATCATCCAAATCAAAGTATTATTTAGTAAATGATTATAATAGACTTTCTATTGTTTCGAAAGATGAAATTGCGAGTTTAAGGATATTTAGTATTATTTTTTCAAACAATTTTTCTGAGCTTCTTTGTTGTAATATACTTTTAATTAAACTTACAAGGTAAAGAATTTACAATTTCATTCAAATTGGTCAATGCAGCATCATAAGCAAAGAATTTTGAGGAAAAAGAACTATTTTTCAAAATCTTTAAAAACACGATCAAAAAAATTGTAACTCTATTTTACACTGTCACAAATATTTTGATCTTTAGGTCTTTATAATATTTGAAAAAAATCAAGCCATTTTAAATATCCCTCGATTACTTCTAAAATTCCTTGCTATTATTCATAAAAGAAATCGAATATCAAATGATAACCACGAAATAATCACATGAAAGATTTGAATCTATGATTCAAAAATTTAATGTGGGGTTTCTTCTAAGAAGATTCATAGAACGGTACTTACTAATTTATAAAAAGAGATAGGAATACCTCACAATTCCTGATTTTTATTGAAAAGGGAAAAACCAATTTTCTTCTGCATTCAAATAAAAGAAAAAAAAAGGATGATGATTTTTATAGTCTTTCAAGACAGAAGCAAGAAAATTTAATTTAGTTCCGCAATCAGTATGCAATAGTTATAATCATTTTCCGACTAGACAATGATTATAACTATTTTATACGATATCTTTATTCGTTTTTAAAGGGATAGGCGAAGGATAAGAGGCCTGGGTTTTAAAGTGGTGCCTTTCAAAACCTAGATGCCTAACATTCAGCATTTTGGAACCCCTTAAAGGGTTCATTGACTTTCAGGGGGGGGCATAAGAAACAATAAACAAATGAGAAAAAGAATTTGAAAAATTGTTCCAAGGCGAAACAGTCACGAAAGCGTAAGGTATTCTATGATTTTCTGATTGGAATAATTCTAGTAATATAATACTATTTTATTCTAATAAAATTGTAATATTTAATTATACAATATTAATAATATTCTTTTCTAATTACATTTTAATTTTTAAAAAAATGTTATCCTCATAATATAAATGTCTTCCTAAAAAATATCATGTAAATGCCTATAATATGTAGTTACATAAATATCTTTGTTATAATATGACATGAACGGTCTTTAACGAATAAATATTAAGTATTATTATTATTATTTGGGGGGGGATAATTGCTCCTCTTTTACATGTTGCATTGGAGAAACTATAGAAAATTTTTATTGGGTAATGTTAGCTGCATATACACAGTGTGACCATTTTAACCGGATCTCCTCATTTCTGAAATCTACGATTAGCGCTGTATTCAAACCATTCGTCTCTTACAAGCTATACGCTTACATATTTGCTTCTATCTTACTCACAGAACTTTTATTGTTAAAGTAAATATTTTTTTTCTTTCTAACGCAGCTGGCAAACACAGACAGCTTGGTCGCCTTAAGGCAAGTGCTGCACAGATGTACTCACTTTGCATTACGCAGGGGGCGCGTGTAACTTGAAGATAAGCTACGGACGCGGAGTAACAATGCCCCCGCAACGCTCTACGATTCCTATTAGACCGGGACCTACTTTTTTTTTTTTACAGTGGATTCCGAACCACTACAAACAACCATGGCACCGCCGGGACTCGAACCCGAAACCTGTGGTACGAGCGAGCGCTAGCCACTCGGCCATTCAGGCCCTTGTTAAAGTAAACAAAACTCTGTATTCTATTAAAAATATTATGGCTGGTACCCACAAGTTAGTAAACTTTCACCTCTTCTTTTTCTATTTTTTATTGCTGATATCTCGACTAATCCTAAACTCTTAACTACTGTCTACGCTGCTGCGGCTGCAATTATAGCTAAAAAATAAAAACACTAATTTCTTAGCTATCACCTTACTGATTACCTTAAACTTCTCAATAACTGGTTCAATAAATGGGAAATTTCTTTAAATGTAGATAAGACTATTGGAAATAAACGTAAAAAAACCTGTGATTATGATCAACAATAATATTATCCCTTGGAATAGTCAAACTAAATATTTGGGAGTTATTCTGGATCAACATTTAACTTGGAAACAATGTTTTCTGTACACCAAAACTAAATTTCGTATTACCTTCAGAAAGCTCTACCCACTTATAAATTGAAATTCTGCCATGATCAGGCATGACAAAATTCCTATTTATACGGCTATGCTCGTCCAATTCTCATGTACGCTTTCCCGGTCTGGTCCTACGCAGCTAAGTCTAATTTAAAAATGCTTGAAACTTTGCAAAATATCACTATATGCCAAATTACCTCTGTTGAATGGTTCACTCGCAGTTCTGATATCTGTACAGATATTGACATTCCTTCTTTAAAAGATTTTCTTAAACACATCTCAATTAAATATTTTGACACGCTTATGAATCATGAAAATCGGCAATTATGATTTAAAACGTCTGCGCAAAATTTTAATTTAATTTTAAAATATCTTCTTTTCTTTTATTTATTTATGATTGTAAGTTAATTTTATCACATTTGTAAATATATTCTGGGAAATTTTCTTTTTTGTTTCAACTGTATCTATCCCATCGTATCGGAGATGAAACCCCAGGGAATAAATAGCTCCAAAAGAATACGTTAATCAACCAACAAAACTACACGCTTTGACCTCTTTACATGTGCGAATACTGAATAAGACTAATGAATTCATTTAGCTTCATCTTAATCTCCCAGAATAGATATCGATCCTAGTGTACTGAAAAAAAGGAGAGGAGGGATGGGGGGAGAAAATAAGAATATCTTCTCAATTAATTTTTATATTGATTAAATTATTGATAAACATTCTTTATTAATAGAGAGAAGAAAATCGGATGCATATAAATATTTTAGATTTGAAGGCATAAAAATATTTGCTATTTATATTTTTATTAATATCTGCTATTTATTTTTTCCATTTCAATGGTATAATTGATTTTTCTTTTTTTTTTTTCTTGGTTATATGAAATTGAATTAAAATAAATTAACTCGATTAAATGGTGTCAATCATTTTTAATTTCTAATAAGAATATTTTCAAAACTGTACTACTGAAGCAAAATTTTTAAGAATCATAAATGTTGCTATCTAAAATATTTCATTTCTTAAAAAAATAAAAAAATATATAAAATAAATAAATTATTAAATATTATGATAAAATAAATTAATAAATCTGAAATATTGCACTTCTTAAAAATTCCCTAGAGGGAACAAACATGTTATGTAAAATAGAGTTCTGATTATGTTTGATGTAATGGCATAGTGAGTTAACGAAATGTTCATTTATAAAATTAAAATTAAAATTATTGATAATAATTTAATAATAATTTTAATAATTGAAATTTATAAAGCTAATCATTTAAAACCAGTAGCAAAAACCTGGAAAATGATAATGTCAATATTTATTAATTACTTTTTTAACACCTGAACTTGCTTTTTTATGAAATAGCCTCTGCTTAGGCGAAGAAATTTATTAAAAAAACCCAGAATTTTATTTTAAAGATATAAGCATATCAGTACGAGAATTTCTCCTACAAAAATTATTATAAAAAGAATATTTGGCTACTTATGTATTAACTCTCAGCCATTGGCATTAACGCATTTATTAATATATATATATATATATATATATGCAAGAGAGAGAGAGAGACGGTTCCATAGGTCTGCCGCTCGGTACCACAGGTTTTAGGTTCAAATCCAGGCGGTGCCACGGATGTTTGTAGGGATTCGGAATCCACTTAAACCGTAGATTCCTGTCTAACAGGATCCTAAAGAGTTGCGGGGGCATTGTTAAAGGCTCGTGCCCACCGAGGTGAGAAGATGTAAGCGACAAGATTTGACCAATCACTAGCCTCACCACGTTCGCCTGAAACCGGTTTGCAATCCGCCGCTTCTAGTTGACCAACTTTCAACTCGAAGCGGAACTTCACTAGGCGTAATGCTATTTTTGGCGTTTCGCTGTGAAGGGATCGAAAAATTTTCTCGCTTTGCGCTTGAATCTTCACGTCTCTCGCTTCGGTGGAAGGAGCCTTTACACCGCGTCCGTGGCTTATCTATTACACGCGCCCCCTGGGTGGAGCTGAGTAACGTCGGCACAGCCCTTGCTTATGGCATTCTAAAAAGAGGTATTTAAGTTGGTCTAAGTATTTCAGCTGCATTAGTTGCAATCCAGTCTGTTCTCATCAGATTTAAGTGATTTATTTATCTACTCAATATCAGATGAAAACACACCTCTCTTCAATTTCTTCGACAAGTTCTGTCTTGTCGAAACTAAGCGATTGCGATTTTGAAACAAAAGACAACTTTTAGTTGGAAAATACTGTTCAGCACAAAATAGACTTCAAATAACAAATAAATAGACTTCAAAAGATTATGAGGACTAATCGTCCAGGCGGCAAAAAAAGTTGACGATTTTCGATGGAAAATTAACTATCTTGCAAACTTCTTAAATTCACTGCTAAATGACTTAAAAATGATCACTTCTGATCTATCTGAAATCGAGTCAGAGTAGAAGAAATCCGAATCTCACATGTAAAATCAAAAGTTGACATCGAGTCACTCACCATTATGAATAACTGTCCTTGAACCCCAGGAAAGAATGGTTTTGTCGTCCCTTCAAAACAACTAGTAGTAAAATCTACTGAAGAATAAAGTTCAACTGTTCCACCAGTTATCCTCCAGGACCATAACGCATTCTCTGCATTCAACGGACTGAAATACGCTTAAAATACTGCTGAACTAATCAAATGGAAATCCCGATAACTCTTCCCCCATTCTTCATCATCCCACATTCAAAATGGCTGGAGACTTTCAATTTTCTGAACTCCTTTCTCAAAAGTTTGAAATCATGTATCCACAAGACACTGCTAGAAACTGATGGTAGACAGTGAAGAGGATTCTCAGTCTCTAAAACATTTTAACATCGGGTTAATCAAGGAAATTTCAAACATTTAAAGCATAGAGAAGCAATAAGCGTTAAAAGTGAGAATCAGGCGATTACCAACTTGCACCAGCAAAGAAGACATAAAAACTGCAATTACATCAATAAACTATACAGTTTTAGAAGTAGCACGACGAAAGGAAAAAGATCTGATTTGAGACATTTTACATATTTATAGGGGCCTGATGGCCGAGTGACTAGTGCTCTGGCCCTCGGTATCACAGGTTTCGTGTTCGAGTCCCAGCGGTGCAATGGATGTTTGTAGTGGTTCGAATCCACTTTAAACCGTAGGTCTCGGTCTAATAGGATCATAGAGCTTTGTATGGGGGTAGCGTTACTCGCGTCCGTAGTATATCTTCAAGCTACACATGCCCCCTGGGTAGTGCTAAATGAGTAACAGCGGTGCAGTCCTTGCTTGTGGCATAAAGATTAACTGTCTCTGTATTGCCAGATGCATTAGAGCAATAAAAAAATATATTTATATTCTTATTAATTGAGGACAGAAAAAAAAAAGAGACAGTAGTAGTGTTATAACATGAAATAATATTTATAAATAAAACTAATTTATAAATGCATGCTTTTCAATGCAATGTGTATGAAATTTTTATGAACGTTTAAAAATATTTATAAATGATACATCTGTGTTTTCATATTTTTTTACAAACACGCTTTTGTTGATCTCGACAGTGAATTCTTATTATATGCTACAGTAAGTGATAAAGCATATTTTAAACTTTACATAGAAAATGCGGATTTACATAAATCTGACAGTGGAGGGACAAATAAAAAAAAAAAAAAAAAAATCAATCATCAACTGAAATTATCTTTTAATATCTGAATCCATAATAAATCCTGCTCCTTTTCGCATTTAAATGGCAGTCTTTTCCAGTATCTATTGAACTATTTACAATTATTATATTTAAATGTTTCATCTCTTGAAACATAAAATAATCTTCTTGGAAGACGTGATATTTCGATGAGATATTACACAATTTCAACATTCAAGACAGAGGACAATTAGATTAACTTTTCCCCTTAGATGGAGAAGGTGGATCTGGAAGTACTGTCAGAGATAAAATGTTTGCTTTTGCATGTCGTATAATAGAAAAGTTTGATAATTTCCCTTAAACAATTTGCCTGTCGATAAGAATCTGTATGTTAACAGTTTATTATAATTTAAGTGTTTCTCAAAGTAGTGACTGTAGTTCCGGCCTCCAATGAAATTGGCAATCTTTTATTTTCAACACTAACAAAAGCTCACAATTTCACTAAACCATTACTATCGGTTAATAAATACTATATAAACAAAATTATTTTTTCATAAATGATTTGTTTAAAACATTTATTTAAGCATTAAAACCTAATGTGTATTTATGGAAAAAGCTAAAACAGCTATAACATACATAAAATGTTCAGTTTTTTGCCAGAATCATCGTTGTGATTATTGCAAAGGTTTTTACGAACTACATCAGTGCTTTCTGAAAAATATTTTACATTGGTTTTCGATTCTTGAAAATTCAATTATCTTGTTTTTGGAAATTAACAAGGTATGTACTTTAGTTTATTTAAAAAAAAAAAAAAAAAACTGTGTCCAAAAGTAAGGTCAATTTTCAATTTAAAATTCACGGGGCTTATGAAATCTTAATTTTTTTTTTTTTTAGGTTGCTGGCACTGTCCTTAACATCTGTGTGACATTTAACGTCAAAATATTCATTAGTGTTTGAGTTACGCTTGGTTTTGTCAAACGCTAAAAGTGATTCCGGCGATTTTTGAAATGTCTGAATTAATTGAGCAAAGAACTTGCGTCAAATTTTATTTGCGGAAACGAATAGAATGTTGCAGAAGGCATTCGGTGAGCATTCCTATATCGGAAAGAAATGTTTACAATTGGTATAAAAAATTAAAAAGAAGGCAGAGAACGCGTTGAAGACGAAGAGCCCTCTGGTCGACCATCCACCTCAACCGACGAAGTTCACGTCCAAAAATTAAAGATTGTGTGCTTACAAACCATTGATTTACAATTAGAGACTTTGCTGATGATGTTGGAATTTCAAAAGGATCGGTCCATTCCCTTTTTGGGCCTCGATGTGCATCAAATTTCGATTGATACCGTAAACCCTGAATGCGCCAGCTCGCACTGCATTCATTATTCGTCACTTTTCTCCAAAATTGAAACCCATATAGTTCCACAATCACCATACTCACACCGTTCGACTTCTTGGCTATTCCCTAAACTCAAAAGACCACTCTGGTCGCACCGTTTTGAGTCGATTGAAGAGATTCAACGTGAATCGCCATCGAAGGCCATCCCCTGCCGATGACTTTTTAGTTTGCATAAGTGTTAAAAAGTGGCATAAAAAGTTGGCATAAATGCATTGTGTCCGCAGGGAATTACTTTGAAGATAATGAAATAAATTTGGTAGAATAAATAAAGAGTTTTTTAAAAAATAAAATTGGTCTTACTTTTGAGCACAGTAGTAGTTTATACAGAGATGACTGCTGAACAAAGGTGTAAGAAATAATAATAAAAAAGGAGTATTTCAAAATTCTCCACCGACGTCTCATGATGACATTGGTGAGTGATTTCCACTCGAAGAAAAGGAAATGTAGGAAGGAATACGTGCGTGTGAAAAGCTGTCCACTTGCTAATATGTTTGCGTAATCGCGAGTTACGGTTCATTCCACAAAAATAATACACATGGAGTTCGTTGTTCCCATTCATAAAAATCACACAACCTAAAAAAAAAAAAAAAAGAAATAAACAAATCAACGTGGCTAGTATGGAGTGAATGAGGAAAAATTTCGCCTTCGGAATCGAAAAGGAGCTTACGGATAAAATAGATCGATTCATCAAATAGTATCACTTAAAACAGATGCGATAGAAAATCAGCGCTGGTTAAAAATTTTCAATTCGTTGTTATTTCATGTTAGCTGTGTTGATGAAATGAATTTCGTTTCAAAGTGAAAGAAAGTGCTGTCATTTTAAAGAGACATCAAAATAATTATATTCCTAATTTCTGTAAATTTCGTTCTGTGAGGGAAAATTGATCGGGTTTTGCTCCTCATAAAATGAAAACAAGATGAATCCGCTACACATCTAAGTTTAAAAATTAAGGTTTCTGATATTTTTCTTATTATGGGTCACGCTAAAATTTTATGTGCTTCATAAAAGTAATTATTTTAGCATGTAGAAACTATTTGTTTTTTGAAGACTTCCTTATAAGTAAGCCTTCTATTAAAAAAATTTTTTTTTTTTTATACACGGTGATTATAATTAAAGTCCCACTTTCAAAATACTGTTAAAAAAGAAACACTCGTCACAATGAGTTCAAATTTGAACTGAAGTTACTTGAAGAAAGGGGAAACGGTACGGCACAAAAAAAAAAAAAAGAGTTTTACCGATTTTTCACGTCCAATTTGCTACGACCTTGCCGTGGTGGATGGGCTTTCCACTCACAGTGTCACAGCTGTTGAATGACTTGGAGATCATTTTTTCCGTCGGAAAACCAAAACAATCCAGCACATGATGAAATGTGCAATTCATGCCAAATACGTTGTCATTTCGATTCAAATTATCACTGGCAGTCGAATTCACTTTCTTTTTACCGCTTACAGTGCCATCTATTAATATACTTTGCAACTGTTTTTTGATGCAATACCGTCCACCCCTTCTTCAAATATCTTCAGTTCAAATTTGAACTCATTGTGAATAGTGGTTTTTTTTTTTTTTTTTTTTTTTTTTTTTTACGGCATTTTAAAAGTGGGATCTTAATTATAATCACAATGTATATAAATTTTTCTATTGTAAAAAAATTATTAGAAACCGTGTTTTCTGAACAACTGAACTTTTTTTTTTTTTTTTTCTAAATATAAATCTCACGAATGCTTTTGGTTAGACGCGCCATTGATACAAATTGTTAATTAAAAAAGTGGTTAACAAAGGAATGATAATTGAGAGATTATTAAAAGTTGTTAACGAAAAAAATTATGAAAATTTAAAGTAAAAAAATTTATAATGAAAACAATTTGAAACAATGTAACGTGATTTTTTTTACTTTATTTATATTTTCTTTTATTTATTTTGAATAAATTCGTTTTAAAAGCAATAATGCATGGTGAAAGAAAGAATGTTTTGGATAAGAACAATTAATACATTTCTAAACTCCTTATTAAAAATTTTTAGTATTACTTGTATTCATCTACTTGAATGGTTGACTTATATTCCCAACATAATTCTTATACTGCCATGCTTACGAATAGAAGAAAGTTCTTTTTTAAATTCCTTCTTTCGAGTTTTTCTAAATCATTAAGCAACCTCTTATTTCAAATATATTACATTTACTTTCATTAAATATAAGAAAACCTTTCTAACATTATAAGAAAACACTTAACACTTAAAGAATACGTGCTATAGCTGCACTTAAGACTATAAGAAAACCTTTCTTCATATTTCTCGCAAATGAAATTCAAAATCTTCGATTCTTAACACCAATAAAGAATTTTTTTTCATGTGAAAACATTTATAAAATCGGTTCGTATGAGTAGCCGGTTCAGGATTGTAGCGTTATGTTTTCATGTCTAGTCTGAAATATTAATAACTATACATAGTTTGGGTATCATAGTGTAATAGGAATATATATATAAATAAAAATAATTTCCTCTAAATATATCATAGTGTAGAGGAAAGTTGAAAGATTATAGTGGAAGGGGAATCGATCTTCAAATCATCACCGCATATTCAGTTCTTACTGTTATATCTAGGGGTCGAGACGTGTTACGGGAGTAATAAAGGGCTTATTTCAAAGGACCTGGGGAGATCTAACTAAATATGAAAATTAAAGTTATTACAAAATAAAATTTACACAGAAAAATCCAAAAATAAGTGAAAGCCTTATAAAGTGTTATTGTCTCAAATATTGATTATATCAAATTGTCAATATCCAGAAATTGTCTTATGGTAATGCCCACTGCATTCCATCCATCCCTTCAACTTTAAGAAATGAAAGACAGAAATGTTTTTCAACCAAAGGTCCTTTCATCGAACACATATTCCAGTTGCTGTAACACAGTATAGAATGTCCCCAGCTTTAAAATAATTTAATAAGATTTCTTTATCACCAATAAGAATACTTAGAAATACTTCTTCCATTGGGGTAGAATCCAACTTTCAATTTTTTTATCACAACGTCCCACAGACAACATACATAGAATGCGGACGGTCCTCAGAAGTATGTGCCTCCCTATCCTAAACTATTCCAAATTTTCCGAAAATACAAAAGAATGAGAACACACTTAACTAGTCTTGGTCTATTAACGACTTATTAACGACTTATTATTATTATTACGACTTATTGTCATTAGGCCCAAGTAAAAATTCACAATCTTATCCCCTTCCTGGAATTTGAATGAAAAAAAAACAAGTAATGGCCCCACCTCAGACGTCTTTCTCATTCAAAAAGATCGCTTACGCAACTCTTCAAAATTCTAAGCAACGAATAATTATCACCACAAAAATAACACCTATCCTTAATTTCTCCATTGCGGAGAGCAACCTCATGACCAATTGACTTGTACTCTGGCCTTGATACCACAGTCTTCAGGTTCAGATCCTGGCGGCGCATAGATGTTTGTTAGTGTTCGGAATCCACGTTAAACTAAAGGTCCCGATCTAATTAGCCTAAAAAAGAAAAAAAAAATTAGCGTGGAGAGACAATCCAAACCTTCGCTAACAAGCTTGAGGAATAATATTTGCTTATAATATTCCTCCTCCTTTCATCCTATTTCTATCTTCCGTTTTTTTTATTTTTATCAAAGTACTTATAATTTTTTTTAACGAAGTACCAGTGGCTATAGGTCCGGCTTACGTTATGCCTTTTCTAATCCAGAAACTATTGTAAGTTTGTATTGAAATGTTCTTTTTCTGCGGTGCTTTTATTGCTCATCCCACACAACGGAATTATTCTTCCGACCGGATAAAAAATATCCAGTTAATCAACTTTGCAAGTAAAATCGAATTAGATATTTCACTTACGCCCACTCTACATAACTCCTCCTCTAAAATTGATCCAGCAGTTTTTTTCTTTCTTCTTCTTCTTAGCTCGTTTTCATGCAAATGTTAAACTGTGATCATAATCAAGATCTTGTATAAATTTAATTTACTATCCACCTCCCTTCTCCCTAAAGGGATAAATGCACTCAGCACTGATTTGAACCATTTAAAAAAATTCTTAATTATCTGCTCATGTTCTCTTACCTGATATATTACCTCCTCAGATCATATTAGCAAAATAGCCCCAGGTTACTGATGCGCATAAGAAATCGCCTAATTCCAACTCCATCCAAGAATGAAACCATATGCATATCTATTAAAAAGCTAATGAGAAACATAGCCAAAAATAGTTTCAAATTATTTAAAATTTATCCTAATTAAAATATTCTCGATAGGAATTATACAAGAATTAAAATATATTGGGTTAAAAAGAAAGTTTGGTTTTTATGTACTTAAATGATGAAAATTGAAATTACTTTGTTGCCAACCCAATATTTTCAAAATGATTAAGAAAAAGAAAAATCTGCACCCAAAAGTTTTGAAATTTAAACCAGAAAATCTATTTCTTTAGGCTTCCTATCCGAAATTTGTAATGAAACATTCAAAAATTACTAATTTAATCGGTCCATTTTCTATTAACAACACGGATGAAGATCTGGCCTTTGACACCACAGGCTTCAGGTTCGAATCATGGCGGTGGCATGGATGTTTGTTAGTGTTCGGAATCCATGTTAAACTATAGGTCCCTGTCTAATTAACCTAAAGTGTGACAAAAATAACCGTAAAGCGACGTAGCAAACCAAAAGGATGAAGATCAAACAGAAGTTATTGCTCAAAATCTTGAAAAGCAATTTCAACTAAACGTCACATATTGTTCTCTTAACACATCTATAATGGGTTAAAAATTAATAAATAATTATAAAAGCAATTGGGTCTATGTTCCCAAACATTAATCGCTTTAATCATTCATAAATAATTATGGGTTAAAACATTCTGACATCGCTTTAATCATTCATAAATAATTATAAAAGCAATTGGGTCAGTTCCCAAACATTCTGACATCGCTTTAATCATTCATAAATAAAACGGGCAAACATTTGGTTTATAAAAGCAATTGGGTCTATGTTCCCAAACATTCTGACATCGCTTTAATCATTCATAAATAATTATAAAAGCAATTGGGTCTATGTTCCCAAACATTCTGAAAAAAAATAAAAAAACCTTTAAAAAAATTTCGATTATCTCGATTATCACTAATAATTTAATCAACAAAGCACTTGAATTTAAATTTTTTACTTCTTGGAAAACAAACTGGTGTGATCCCAATCCTTGAAAATACCTCTAGACCTCAATCAACTAAGTGCTATTCAAACTATTACTCTAGAACAGTAGCCTTACCTACACACGCAATCCCACAAATGCATGCGTCTATAAGTCTTACAAAAATTAATATTTTCAAATACGACTCAACGATTTTCTGAATGTTAAACAACAGCTCTGTTCTCTGTGATGACAATGTCTGCCATCTTTTTGTGGAGGCGAAACAATTCTGTTGGAAGTTGGTAAAGTTATAACTTAACTCACCAGGAGTCACATTTCTAGTATTGACTCAATGGTAAGCTTGAAAAATAATTTATCATTATTTAAAGTAGAAGAAGCTGAAGAATTTAAATATCAAGTTGTGGCGAAATCAAAGGTAAAGTTAAATAAGATTTTTATTTTTTCTAAATCTTTTTAGTTTACGCCTGGGACTCTAATACTAACATTATGCAGCTAACTCTAATTACTAACATTATTTCATATTCTTTATCAATTTTCTTTTTTTAATTCCTTAACATTTAAAATACTTTCAAAAATTATTATTCATATTTTTCAAGTTTTAAGATTACATTTTTTTTTAATGAAAAAAATTACAAATGTCACTTATTTTATTCATTTTTCAATTTTTTACGCTTAATTTATGGGAACAAACTGTCAAACATTCTACGTACCATGATGAGGCATATTCAGATCTGAGTGGAGCATAGAAAACCAGTTCGCTGCCTATTTGGTCCGAACTTGAAAGAAGGCTATTTTATATAGATGAAAATTGCCACTTCGCTTGGTGTCGTTTTTTTCTAATTCTGTCATCCATGCGAACTATATTAATTTTTCCAAACTTCGAGGACTGTTCTTGTGCTGGTCACAAAGATTTGGTTTGTCGCTCTACGTTCATCTTGTGCACACGAGGGCTAAACAGACGGGGACTCACAGTTCAAAAGTGGATTCCGAAGCACTAGAAACATCCGGAGCCCCTTCGGGATTCGAACCCGAAACCTGTGGATACAGAGCGCCAGAGAGCTAGCCATTTGGCAATTAGGCCCCTACTAAAGAAGGGAATTTATAAAATATCTTTTTTTTTTTTTATTGTCAAACTGATTTATTCTTTTTTTTTTAGTTGTAAGGAAAGATCCAGTGAGGAAATTGATGCACATGAACAAATACATCCTTTAAATAAGGTTTCTTTTCTTGCTTTCAATATCCACTCTAACAAAAAGGAGACCGCAAATTATGATATGTATTCATGTATAGTATATGCACCAACTTTCAATTTCTTTTTTATTCTAACGCCCCACAGACAACATACATAGAATATAGACGGTCCGCGGACCTCAGAAGTATTTTCGTCCTTATCCTGAACTATTTCAAATTTTCTGTCGTTCAATTGCCAAATTGTGCCAAAAAAATACATTAGATTGAGAAACATGCTAGATTAATCTTGGTCTATTTATGGACGCTTTGTCATCAGTTACAACTGAAAATCCACGACATTATTACATCATAGTTCCATTAACGTCCTTTTATACAATGCAAAGTGTAGGAAACCAGAAAACTAAATAATAAATTTTCATCAATAACTATTTCCCAGAATCTGCTCATCAAAAAAAAAAAAAAAAAAAAAAATTATGTGGCGAATTTCGACTAGCTCAGAAATGCTAGGCCAAACCGTTAAACGTAAAGACAGTACAGTACTTATTCAACTATCCCTACCTTTTCGTAATATTGTTACTCTGCCTCTTTTCAATTTTTATAAACCACTATTATTACCTTCAATTTACCTAAACATGAATTAATGGTCTAGTTTACATCCTGGCTCTTCCTGATCCTATAATTTTCATTATTGATCTAGAAACTGTTATCTAATTAGGCAACAAATGCCATTCTCTGCGGGAAGTTTTAATGTTCCCCACACTCAATGAATTGCGCTTCCAACTAAACCAAGGGTATTCAATTATTTAACTTTATAAGCAAAAAGTGGGATGGAAATTTTGACTCAGCCCTCTTCACATAACTCCTTTCCCACCAGAGATCTGGCAGCTTCTTACCTCATTTGATAATCGATGGAGTCGAGCTCTAATCCTAATCCTAATAAAATTTTATTTCAATTTAATTTTAATAGCATGCACTGAATGGAATCTTTTCAAAAAAGTCTTGATGAATCGGGTCAATTGTCTTTTCATGATATTACTTCTACGGATATATTAAACAACACCGTAATTGACGCTTATAAGAAGGCTTCTAAAATTGATTCCAATTCCACTCAATAAATTCATCCAAATACTAAAAAGAAAAAATATTTAAAATGAGAAACAAAACTAAAAATTCTTTCCAAATTTGCTGACAAAAATTTCTTAAATAGGATTAACAGAAATAGTAATCAAGGTGTTCAAGATTATTCATACAAACTTGAAATAGGTGACCATTTTAATAATCAAGCAAGAAAAACGGCAAGAGAAGATTACACAGCATCTTTATTTTTAATCAATAAATAGTAAGACAGCATTGTGTAAAGAGTTCATCTGTCCTATTTTTAATATTTGTAGGATCGACCATAGAATAACATTTTTTAACAATCGCGAATTGATGATATATTTAATATTTTTAATTTCAAAAAGATTTATTTATGAAAGGAGTCTTATGTGAAGGACAAAGATGTACTGGTATTTTTATGGTACATTTATTCCTTATTTTAAACTATTTAACTTAAAGTATTGCAAAATAGTGTCAATTTTAGTAGTATGTATATTAAATATAAATCAATGTGTTATTCTCTCTCTCTTTTTTTTTACAAAATAATTGAATTAACTTCAAATATTATTTAAAAGTAGCTACATATGTGACTCCGTGGCATTCTTTTTTCGAT
Source organism: Caerostris extrusa (assembly GCA_021605095.1). Lineage (NCBI taxonomy): Eukaryota > Metazoa > Arthropoda > Arachnida > Araneae > Araneidae > Caerostris > Caerostris extrusa. The sequence continues at coordinate 25,838 of BPLR01018884.1, forward strand.
TTTTCAAAATTTGGAATATATATATATATATATATATAATAAAGCCCACAGTCTTTATCTTTATATAAAGTCTATATTTTTATATCTTATATCTTATATGATTATTCTTTCTTTATTTTTTTATATTAAAATCTTTATTTTTATAAAATCTTTTTCTATTTTTTATTTGAATCACACATTTTCTGATAGAGTGTTATTTACTTTCAAACAGCTGATTTACACAGCAGAAGAGCACGTGATGATTGATATGTATTATCGAAAGATAATGCATCAAGCACAAGGAAAGTAAAATGAGATGCACAGTACAATAAAAATTAAATTATTTGATAAATAATTATATAAGAATACCGTGGACTTTGACAATAAATCAAAATTTTTGTTTGTTTAATTATTACCAAAGGTCTCTTAGTTTGGCGTTCTTAAATTGAGAATTCTTTAAAAGCAGCACAGGAGAGTTGTTTCATCTAAATGTTTTAAATTTTCCACGTATTATTGTTAAAAATTCCTTTATCGAAGTATTAAAAATGCTTTCATTATCTTAACTTTATAGTATACTGTGCAGGTTGGGCAACCAGATTGTAACTCAGTGTGATTGGGGGAGAAACTTGAAGCACAAGTTGTAGAAATCACAGCTTTATTGACACACGCACAAATACCACACGCGTACAATGAGATGAAATACAATATTTACCACATTTAAAGACATATAATTAGAGACCCGTGGAAGGACTCTATTTCTAAGCGTAATACCCAGGTACGTAATAGCAGATACTCAGGTACGCGCAAGGTGCGCAAAATATACTTCCTTTCTGGGTCAGAATCTGTAGACCAACAAATATGCAGGGTTGAATTAAACATATTTCCTCTCGGGGTGGGAGATTACAAATTAAACGTTTCTCATCTCGGGTGAGAGGTCGAGGCCTACTGCTTGTGTCAGTGTGTTGGAGGAAGCACGGTTACAATAGTACATTTTTGATAAGTATCATCGTCATCGGTGGCACAACAGCCCCATGCTGGGCCAAGGCCGTCTGCCAACTTTCAGATTTCTAGACAAGCGATGTTTTTTTATGGAGTAGGGTTGTCAGCTCTACGCCTAACGCTCTACAATCATATTAGACCGGTACCTACGGTTTAAAGTGGATTCTTTAATAAGTATGGATGATGAAATAAATATTTATTATTTGAGGCAACTGGATATTTTTTTAATACGAGAACATATACTCTGTCAATATGACTCATGAAATTGTTGTTGCCTAAGTGGTGGATATTTTTATATCATTTTGATGGTGCAATTTTTTCCTTAGAACTCTGTAAGGAAAGTGATGCTTTCATATGCTTTCTCTCCTTATTTATACTGGAGAAAATTAAAACCAGTTCGTATGTGGAAGGTCAATTTTTTATGACATTCTCCATCAAATCTACTAATTTTTGACAATAGTGATAGCAGAGCACTTCATCAATGGAATAACGTAACTTTTTGAATGCTATCTAGCATTCATAAGAGGTTTGGTTTGTCGCTCTACAGTCATTTTGTGCACACTTTCAGCTAATTAGACCGGGACCTACAGTTTAAGGTGGATTCCGAACCACCTAGCAAACATACATGCCACAGCCTGGATTGGAACCTGAAGCCTGGGGTACCAATTGCCAGAACACTAGCCAATTGGCCATCAAGCCGCTGTTCAAAAGAGGTGAACGGGTAGTGCTGTCAGAATATTAAGAATTATTCAAACGTTTGTTTCAAAAGAAATCGGATTTCACAATAAATTATTTCGCAAGTTCAGCGACTCTTAATTCCCTTTCAGTATTTTAAAAAGATACTCTGAACAAAAATTCTTTATTTCCCTGTGGAATGAAGGACATTACAAAATTATTACATTTTGCAGGAGATGCAAAAATTTTATGGCGTTAATTTTTTTTTATTCGCAATAGAATGAAGGAAAAAGAAATTCGCATGAAGAGAAAGTAAAATCAATTCTATTTTATGGAAAAGAGTTTCTTTTGAAATACGTTAAAACACCAGTTTTATAAAATACCTCAGAAAATTGAATTCATATTAACTTATTTCAGAAAAATATGATTTTGATTGTATATTACTTTTTCAATAGAAAATCTGAAATTTGGGGGAAAAAATGCATTGGAACAAATTCATTATTTTGAATTTTAATAATTGCTGAATGGTTCAATTCTAGTGAGAAATCTGAAATAAAATTACAACAAACAAATACAGGGTGATTATAATTAAAGCCCCACCTTCAAAATGCTGTAAAAAAGAACCAATCGTTACAATGAGCTCACATTTGAACTGAAGATACTTGAAGAAGAGGAACCGGTACGGCATCAAAAAAAAAAAAAAAAAAAATGTTCCAAGATGTATTAATAGATGGCGCAGTAAGTGGCCTAAAGAAAGTGAATTCGGCTGCCAGTGATATTTTGAATTGAAATGACAACGTATTAGGCATGAGTTGTACATTAAACCAATTGTAATGTTCAATATGCTTGATTGTTTCGGTTTTTTGACTGAAAAAGGATTTTCAAGTCATTCAGCATCTTCAGTTCAAATTTGAACTCATTGTGACGAATGGTTCTTTTTTTTTTACAGCATTTTGAAAATGGGACTTTAATTATAATCACCTTGTATATCTAAAATATAACTCAATTGATTATGAAAAACATTCATGGTCCTTTATGTGTCAAGCATATTGAACATTACAATTGATTTTTAATTTATAAACTTTCTTTAATAAATGAGCGTAAAATGAAACAATTCTATAATTTATAGAATTCACTTTTATTTGTTTCAAACATTACATCATTAATAATATTTGTTGATTTAATATCAACGTAAAATATATTGTACAGGCGGACCAAGTGAATAAAAATGTTACGCGAAACATCTTATTGTCATGGCAACACAATTATGCCCAAAACGATTGCAATGCCAAAAATAAATGGATTAATTAAAATATTAATACATCAATTTAAAAAAAAAAAACATTCGTTGGCCATGGAAGAGATAACGTTTATTTTTAGAATGGTAATATTAGCCCAACTGGTGGTTAAAGGCAACGTCAGCATTTCCCGTGCAGAAAGGATCACATTTGAATCCGCTGGTCAATTAACATTAAAAATCTACCATGAAGACGTACCTTACCATATTCGTGGCATATACAATGTATCACAGGACCAACTAGTTATTAAAAGGAAGGTAGGGGAGGGTGTTATATTTAAAATTAAATGAATTAAAATAATAAGATTGAGGAAAAACATATTTTCAATTATAAACATATTTGCAATTTATGTCATACATATATATATCGTTGTTTTTCTGTAAATTATCACTTATTCATAATTCTTTATTATTTGTACTTTTAAATTTCAAACCATTAATTTTTTTAGTACATACATTTAAAAGTCCTTTAGCACATATATTTTTAGATAAATTTTTTTAACATTATATTCTTAATATTTAGTATTTAAAATAATATTTGTTGTATAAAAATAATAATTTTTAAATTAAAGATATCAATTTTTTAAAAAATATTTCTTTAATTCAAAAAAATATTATTCATGTATAATTTATTTTTCTCAAAATAATATTTATGTATGATTTCTATAATTCAGAAAAATTATTATTCGTATAAAACATTATAACATTATACATTATAATTATTATTCGTCTAAAATATTATTTCTTTAATTAAAAAAATATATTATTTGCAAAAAGTTTTTCTAAAATATTATTTTAATAATATTTCTTTGATTTAAAACAAAATTATATTTATATATAGTTGTTCTGCTGAAAATATTACTTTAATACAAGTTTTACTTTCCTTCATAAAACTATTAAATAATTTTAAAAATATTCATATATAGGTGATTCTTCTTAAAAAACTTTTTTTACTCTTTCTGTAAAATAAGAGATATTTTCACATGTATAATTTTAAAATATAATTATTATATGTAAGTTATTCTTCATTTTGAAATTATTTCTTATATATATATATATATATTCCAATTGCGGGTACAAAAGACATAACTAGAGCCATGCGGAACAAAACAAACAGAACAGAACAAAAATAGCAAATGTCAACAGAAGAATATTTGTTATACATATATATATACATGAGTTATTATTCTTAAATTATTCTTTAAATTTAAAATGTTTTATACATTAATAAATTATTAATAAAATATTATTCTTAAATTATTTTTTAAATTAAAAAGTTTTATTCTTTAATAAATTCTTATTAAAATATTATTTTTCTATTATTTCTTTAATAAAAAATATTATTCATACATATAACTTAAACAAATACATTTTATTCTTATAGAACTTATTCTTCGTAAAAAGTTTTTATTTAAAAAATATTTACATGTAAGTTCGTTCTTCTTCGAATTTTATTAAAAAAAAATATCCTTAATGTAAATGTAATAATAATGTTAATGATTGTTTTCCTTAAAAATATTATTTTTATATCATTTTTGTATTTTTTAAAAAATTTATTCAAATATAAGTTCTTAAAATACTATTTTTACAATATTTCTTTAATTTAAAAAAATATTAGGATCCTATTTTAACTCTATTTATGAATTGGAATATTTTTCTTTTATTCTGTTTAGTACATAATAATCTTCAATGAACTCGATTATATGATAGAATTTAATAATCTTATATATTTTATCATCAAATTCATTAGAAAGACATAACTCCATATTAACTCTTTATGTTCCAGATATGATTTTATCGCAACTTTAATTCCATTTCCTTTCTAAACATCGATAAAGCGATGGTTGTGACACCAGCCATTACTTATTTTTGCTAGAATAATAAATTCCTTTCTTTTTCAAGCATTTTCCAAATCTTTTCCCAACTTTCAAGCAGAGCTTGGTTACTTTAAGAGAATCAGTATTTTCATTTATGATCAGTCATCGAATAAACCATATCAATGATTATCTTTAATTTTCTCATAACAGATATCAATCAAAGATGAATTTATTTTGTTAAACTATTTTTATAAATACCTTTTATAACCAAAAGCGTAACATTTTTTTAAAAATTTTCATAATAGATTGTTTTTTTCGATAAAGTGATAGAGTTATCATTTATTTATTATGTTATTTTATTATTTTGTTATGCTGTTAAGGAAAACAATACTCGAATAAATGACTGGCAACTGTGTACCGATTACGGAGTACCAAGGAGGATAACCCCTTAACCTCCTCATCTTAAATCATAAATAAATATACAATTAATAATTGGGTGCTTAATGTTAGTATATGATAAAAATAAAATTTCTAAAAATTAAAAAAAAAGGGTACTCTAAAAATTAAAAAAACACTAAAAATAAATAAAAGTAAGATAAAAAAAAATAATAAAAAGTTAAGATTGAAATTAAAAGAATGAAAATTAAAAATTCGATACAATTAGGGACCAGTTGTAAATGAAAAAATATTAGTCTGAAATTAAAAATTGTGATTGCTGAACGTGTGGGCAGTAACGATGAATCTTCAAAGTAAAATGAATAAATGAATAAATGAAATTATGAAATAATTGATTTTCTTGATAGAAATTCTGAAGAACAAAATTCTGTGTTTATTTTATGCAGACATTTACAAATATTTAAATGAATGAAAATAAAGAAATAACAGAGAATAATAGAGAGTTTTTGCATACCGTATTTTTGGACGTCCGTTAGCTTAATCTCCCTAGCGCGCATGCTCGTAGGAAACATTATTACAAATACGCATGCGCAATTTCCTATGAGCATGCGCGCTAGGGAGAAAAAGCTAACGGACGTCCAAAATACGGTATGCAAAAACTCTATAACTTCAGAGACTAAATAGTGTTACGAAATGAATCAAAGTACACATTTAAAACACAAACGACAACCGTTTGAATAATTTTTTATAACTTAAAAATGCATACAAATTATTAATTACGTTAGAAGCTAACAAAACATTAAAATAAACATTTAATATTACGTGTACTTTGAAAATCTTTATGATTTTTTTTTTTATTTTCTGAATAAAATATGTGATATTCTGAAAACTATCAAATGAAATAAAAACTTGAAATTAAAAGGAATATTTCAATTCAAAAAAGAATTGTAAAAAATGTAGCCTAATAAAATTTGTTCACTTTGTTAGATTGGTTTGGTTTGTCGCTCTGCGAACATCTGGTGCACACCTTGGGTTAAACAGGCCGTGACCTACAGTTTAACGTGGATTCCGAACCACTCACAAACATCCATGTCACCGCCAGGATTCGAACCCGAAGCCCGGGATACCAAAGGTCAGAGAGCTAGCCACTTGGCCGCCGGGCCGCAAACTCTGTTAGATTACAAAACTAAATAAAAATGAGTTTTATAAATATTTTAAGAAGAATTACTCATATAAGAATTAAAGCAATAAATTTTAAGACTATCTTTTATATGAATAATATTTATTTTTAATTAAAGAATTACTAAATATTTTTTATGAATATTTTTAAGTATAAATAAAAGAATATTATTTTACCTTAAAAAAACAAATAACTTAACTAAACAATATTTTAAGAAGAATAGAATCATGTATAATAATTTAAGAAGCAAAATTTAAATATTAGTATTTTATTTTTAAATTAAAGAAATAATATAAAAATGTTATTTTAAGAACTTGTTATTATTATTTATTTATATGAATATTTTTTTTAAATTAGAGAAATAATATTTTAAGAAAAACGTTACTTATGAATATAATATTTGAAGTATAACTTACATATAAATATTTTTTAATTAAGAAAGAAAAAAAAAACATATTTTAAGTAGAAAACTCATAAATGCAAATTTTTTTTATAAAATTAAATGTGTGAATAAATTTTTTGTATTAGAGAAATAATATAAAAAAATCTAATTACTTAAAACAATAATATTTTTTTAAATTAATTACATTTAATAATAAAAATAATATTTTAAGTAGAATCAATTATATATGAATAATATTTTTTTAAAAATTAAAGAAATAATATAAAAATAATTTAAGAATATCATGCATGAACATAGTTTTAATAAGAGAAATAAGTCAAAAATAATATTTTAAGAAAAATAACTTATGTATGAATAATATGTCGTTTAAAAATTAAAGAATAATTTTAATTAATGAAATTAATTAAAAAGAATTTTAATGATGAAATAATGTTAAAATAATCTCTTAAGAAGAATAACTTACATAAGAATAATATATATATACATATGTGTATAAATATTTAAATTATATTAATGAAAAACGTATCTTAAAATTATACAAGGAACATAAAAATATTCTGACAAGAATATATGAATATTTTAATTTTATATAAAAGAATTTTTAAAAATTGCTTGAAAGAATGACTGTTTCGTATAAAAATAATATTTTCCGCAGAACATCTATAAATTAATATAATTTCGTTTTAAATCAAAGAAATAATATTAAAAATCATGTGTTAAAATGGTTTTTTAGGAATAAAATTTGTTTTAAACTAATGAAATAACATTAAATTAATATTATATATTTTTTTTATGAATGATTTTTTTTTAAATTATAAAAATAATATTTTAAGAATAATATTATAAGAATATTATTTTAAGAAGAACAATTTTTTATATGAAGAATAATTTTTTTTTTTTTACAATAAAAAAAACTATATAAAATATTTTAAGAAAATTAGCTTGAATTTAAAAATTGTTATTTATATTTAAGAGATATTGATTTTTAAATGTACTAAAAATTATGAACATTACTTTTAAATGTACTAATGAAGTTCAAAATTTATTATATGGAGGTATGTTTGCTTACAAAACAAAACATTTTTGAAAACATACGTTCTATTAATTTAAACGTTCCTAAATGTGTAAAAATATTAGATAGGGTTTTTCGGTGTATAAATGTATATGTTATTAAAAATATATTCGAGAAATAATAAAAAAAAAAAAAGATTAAAAAAAGAGATTATTTTTCGGAAAAATATTTATAAAAAATATTTTCTAACAAATTATGGATGTTTTTTTTCCATTCAAACAATTGCCAGAAATCATAAATATCCGGTTAATGAAATCAGACAAATATCCACGAAGTATGCAGACAAATACGCACTTACGCTAACAGATTCGGAATAGAATAATTTTTTTTTTTTTTTTTTTTTAGTTTTTCTACCTTGTTTATGATATTTCTCTTTCGGAAAACACTAAATCTCCCAAGGTTATTGGTAATTTTTTTTTTTTTAAATAAACGTTACTGTTTACAACACCTTGTTGTCAATTCTCGGGAATCAACTGCAAATCAGCACATGTTCACGTGTGAATCCCTTTTAAAAGTAGAGCATCTCTTATTTAGAATTCTACTTTTTTTTTTTATTATCATTCTCCTGTTTTAAGTATCGCTCTGGCCTTTGATATTATAGGTTTCAGGTGTGCTGGCGGTGGCATGGATGTTTGTGAGGGGTTCGGAATCCACTTTAAGCTGTAGGTCCCGGTCTGTTTAACCCTCGTGCGCACAAGATTGCCGTAGAGCGACAAACCAAACCAAACCTGTTTTAATTTCCAAAAGCTGAAATTATTTGTTATCCTTTAAAAATAATATTAATAATTATAATTCTAAAAATATATTATTAATGATTAGAATACTAAAAGTAATATTAATAAAGCAAAGTACAATTAAGAAACATCAAAAATTGAGATCCTTTCACGAATTTCAATTTATCATGTTTGAACATGCTTTGCTGGACGAATACACATGGGGGGAATACCAATGTTCAATAATCCCAGAAATTTATTGAAGCGATGGGTCAGAATACTACAAAAACGGGAGTTTTGCACTTTAGGGTTCAGCTTGTTATTTGGCAATTGCGGTTATCGCCAAGTCTCTTCTAAACAGACAAAATGGCAACTATGATTACAAATTACTGCGATTTTGGCGATTCCATTTGGCGCCGAAAGATGACTTGGCGAAATCGGAACCCTGAAGTGCAGAATACCCACAAGAACTCTCACATTCAATAGCGACATTAATATAACAAAATTTAATAACTCTAGAACTTTATGAAGGAGAAATTGTTGAATTACTACAAGAAGCCCTGCCCGATTCAGACAGAGAAGTCTGTTAAGTGACGGTTCAATTAACTTTTATACACATAAACTGATCCTTAGACATACTATTTTTGAGGATATTGAAACAATAATCCGTTTACATTTTGAAAACCAGACAATTCAAAATGAACTTCTGACTTGATATGGATCAATAGTTATATTTAGCCCCACATATCTCATGTCAGTTTCAAAGCGTACATGATTAAAATCACGAGAAAAATCAACGTTTATTTTAAATAAAAGTTTTTGAAATGAAAGTTTCTCGTGCTGCGAGACAGGAGATGAATTTGCTTTAAGTAATAACTTATTCTTTTACTTACTTATTTATAGCTTCACTTTTTTGAGACGCCAAGGGATCTCTAACTAGGACAACATTATATACACAAACGATAGTAGTTATAATATTAAATATTTATATTTAGAAACATTTTATTATTAAACATTTTATATTATAGTTATATTTTAGTACTTTGGCCACAAGTTGTCAAACACTCTCCCACATCACAATTTTTATCATGGACCAATGTACTCCTGAACATCCCCTCTTTCTCACAAAGGGGAATTGGTTGAAACGTTGCTCTCGTACAATGATCTGGCCGTTGGTACCGAAGGCTTCAGGTTCGAATTCTGGTGGTGGCATGGATGTATGTGAGTAGTTCGGAATCCACTTGAAACTGTAGGTCTCAATCTAATTAGCCTAAAATTATAGTAGAGCGACAAACCAAATCTCGTGCGTGAAGCATATATAACTCTATATTTTTGTTAGTTATTTGTGAAATTAGGGTTGTTTGTTTCTTTCTTTTATTGCTTTCGGCCTTTAATCATTATAATTTTAATGAAAAAAATGTTGCTTCTTTAAAAAAAAGTCTTTGCTGAAAAATTTCTATACAAAGAAATTAAACGAGCCTCAAATAAATATTTTGTTCCATATGCTTTTCAGATGGGTTGATTGGTTAGAAATGTGAAAGTTTTCAGCTATATTTGACAATTTTTCCCATGAATTCGTATAAAATATCTTCTTTACAATTTATGAAACCAATCTTGTTGATGTGATATTTTATTAGTAATCTTTGAGCCCGAAAAAAACAAAATATTTCCTTTTAAAATATTAATCTTCTCGGTATTGTACAATAATAACAAGCCTTTTAACGAATGCAAACATCCTCAATACTATTTCGATTCAGTATGTTAAGTTATAAATGAAAATGGATTTCAGTTAAAAACTTAATTCCCCTAGAAACATCATAAGAACGGATTACTTCTATTACAGACTAGCATGTTCAAAAAGAGACGTGTTACATTTATTTAAATATAACATGTTCGATGTCTAGTTTAATTTTCATGATCATGCAATTTTCCACAATTTAAAAACTACCGTAGAGTTATTGCAAAGTCTAATCTTTATAAATAGAACACGGAAATTAATAAAAAGGCAATAAAAGAAAACTTAATATTAATTTTTATTGTTTCTTAGTTAATAAAATGAATCAAAAGTACGAAATCGCTTCGCCTTTAATTTTGGGCAACTAGAATTATAAATATTTTGATATACATTGTGATTATGAAAGTCCACTTTCAAAATGCTGTTAAAAAAAATAACCACTCTTCGCAATGAGTTCAAATTTGAACTGAAGATACTTGAAGAAAAGGGAAACGGTATGGCATTAAAAAAAAAGTTCCAAAGAAAGTTCTCCTATTTTTCCCATCCAATTTGGTATGACGTTGCCGTGGTGGATTGGTTTTACACTAACAGTGTCACAACTGTTGAATGATTTGGAAGTCGTTTTTCCGTCAAAAACCGAAACAATCAAGCACATTGAACACTACAGTTGGTTTAATACATATTACACTCCTTTTTAACACACTACAGTGCAACTCATGCCAAATACGTTGTCATTTCGATTCAAAATATCACTGGCAGCCGAATTCACTTTTTTTTATGTCGCTTACAGCGCCCTCTATTAATACACTTTGGAACTTTTTAATGCCCTACCGTTTCCCCTTCTTCAAGTGTTTTCAGTTCAAATTTGAAGTCATTGTAACTAGAGGTTTTTTTGTTACAACATTTTGAAAGTAAGGACTTTAATTATAATCATCTTGTATATTTATATTTTATTACTTTAGTAAAGTAATAAAATATTTTATTACTTTTTTCAGGGTGTTATACATTTTGTTTTTTAAATTTGATTTGCACTTCAAATTTGTACATTAATATCGCCATCGCATGTTAGGTGTTCATTTGGCTCATGATTATTTATGCTTGGCGAGCTTTATTATTTCGCAACGACAAAATGATTTCAAATCGAGAGAGCTTTCAGACACAATATGAATGAGATGAAATAAAAAAGGAAAAATTATGTTTCTTGTAAAACTGAGCCTCGAGGAGTTAAATTCAACTTGTAGTGTTTATATTAAACTTCTACAAGTTTTTCTTTTCTTTTTCAATTTAACAATTTTTTTTTCTTTTCTTTTTCAAGATCCATTCGTAGAAACTTCACCATTAATATTAATTGAACGAAACCAACTTCAATAGCATTAAAACGAGAAACATTCAGATTTTTTAAAGAGATATCTACATTTTGGAATTATGTGCATGGTTTTTTGACAAATTTTTTTTTCAAAGGTGCAATTAAAGTTTATATCATATTTCATCATAATGGGTCATATGTTTCCAAATCGCGACTGTCACTATTATTAGAGGATTCCTTCATTTACAAACAAATAAGATATTTATAGCAGTCTATAGAAATTAATTATAATTTGGTCATTTTTTTGCACACTTTAGGTTGAGTAAACAGGACTACAGTTAAACGCGGATACCAACAAACATGCATGCCTTCGTCAGGATTCGAACCTGAAGCCTGTGATACCAAATTCCAGAGCGCCAGTCAATTGGCCATCAGCTCGCCACTTTTCGCTCTTTGAGCTTTATTTATTTAAGTGGATAAGGTATTTTACATTCCACGTTATTATTTTTTTCTTTTTTAAATTCCATTAAAATTATTTTAACTTAAACACAAATATTTAAAATTTATCTGATTTCATTAAAAAATATTTTCAATATATGCACTTATTTTTCATATTTATACCCATTTCAGCATTTTTATCTTCGTTGACTTCGCTATTTAAAACGATATTGAACTTTTTTGTTACCTTTATCTGTCATTGTCACAGAAAGTATAATTTTATGGTAAATCTTTAGAACCAAACTAAATAAAAAATTTAAATATCGACAAAATTATAAATAAACTTGTTTGCTGCATAAATAATACATTTTTATAGAATAATAATATATAATAAATTAATACATTTTATAGAAGCAGAAACTATGTTTATTACTTAAGCAATGAATAACTTTTTCCAGATGTTTTGAAATATTCATGGCTTTTATTCGAAAAGTGCTCTTTATTATAGTGTGAAAGAATAAAAAGTTTTTTCATTTTGTTTTAAAAAATGCAAATTTGAAAAAAAAAAAAAATATTGATGAATTTATCATGTTTTTTTTTTTTTTTGTTTTTGTTTGTTTGTTTACAGTACATAAATATTTAAAATGAATCGATTACTTAGATTGTTTTGAGAATTTAAAATTAAAATACATCTGGTATTGAAACAACAATATATATTTACTAATATAGTGGAATGTCGGTTTATTTGTGCAGCTCGATCAGGATGTGGTCAGAAGTTGAGATTCACGTTTAACAGGATACAATTTTATTTTCACAAGCACGAACACGACGCACTACAAATAATACACAACATACATCTCATTTAAAACATCTAATTATACATTTGTGGAAGGATTCCACTGCTAGCTCACAGGATGAGAGCTCGTAACTAAGGGCAGCGCCTGTTTTGCCGTACTTCTCTGGTGAGAGTCTCGATGCCTACTGAACATTTTTCTTCAACGCCACAAGGGGCGCTCTTGGAGTGAGCAGGAGGAAACATGGTTGCGTAGGTGGAACCACGGTTACACTAATAATTATATTTACATTTTTACATGCAGTATTATTAGCAGGTAACGGTATTTCGATAGCTTTCTTACAAATAACGTTACAAAAAAATTTTACTTCAGAAAATTTTGCTGAAATAATGTTAATAAATTGGACCTGATAGCCTAGTGACTACCGCTCGGTGCCACATCGAGGGTCGAAACCCGGTGGTGCCATGAATGTTTATAATGGTTCGGAATCCACTTTAAGCCGTTGGTTCTAGTCTAATATGACTGCTTGGCGTAAGGCTGACAGCTCTACGCTGCAAAAGGTAAACATGTTCTGTCTCGAAATCTACCAGTAGGCAAACGGCGTTGGCCCACTGTGGAGCTGCTGAGCCAATGAAGGAGAAAAATGATGATAAAGAAAAAATTTTTTTATCAAATTGTACAATTTTTCCGAATATTTCATGTCTCTACGCAATGAGCAATTAATAATTAAATTATATTCACAATTTGCTGCATGCGTATATTTTTAACTCATTTCTAACGTAGAATTAAAAATATTCAGTGCTACTATTCATTACAAATCTTCCTGATGTCATGGGGTTCTACATATGCCTGCTTTTTATTTTAGGGACATCCCATGAGTGGTTATTTTTTTATAAATTACAAGTTTTGTAAGTAACTGTTTAAAAATTTAAAAACATTATTCTCTATTTTTTTAACAGATAAAAAATTAGGCCAAAAGTTTGTTTAATTTGCTTATTTCTGTAAGTGATTCTGTAGACTCAATTAAAAAATATTAATTAAACTTTACATTCTTTTTTGTCATACTTATAAGGGCATTCGAATCCAATAAGATAACTAATACAATCATGTCAACAGTTTGTTTTTATTGCAATTTTGCTATCCCTATTTTGCTTTTATTTAAATAAATAATTTGAATTCTTTTACGATAATTCACCAAATAAAAGTAAGAGGAATTTACAAAAAGGAAGTTGAACCTTTTTTTTTAAAGTAATTTCTAAGTGTGAGAATATACAATATAATTTATTTAATATTTAAATTATAGATATTTTTGCCATTGCTTGGAAAATATCAATAAAAACAGGCGAAATCTTGAAAAAGCGCAATTTCATTATTGTAACCATGCTTCCACGTACTCAGTGGCAGGCGTGCCACCCTGTGACATTCAAGAGAAATGGTCAGTTGGCCTACAGACTGTCACCCAGAGAGGGAAGTATATATGCACTCTGCGCATAGCCGACTTTCGGATTTTCGGCTTAGAAGTGGAACCCTTCCACGAATCTATAATTATCTGTCTTTAAATTTGTTGAATAGTGTATGTCCCTAATTGTATGTGTATGGAGGTTGTACGCTTGTAAATAAAGCTGTGAGTTCTCCAACCTGTGCCTCGAGTATTTCAACCCAACCCCACCCAATTACAAACGTGTTGCCCAACCTGTAGACTACACTATATTGATTTAAAAAGATTTATTTGAAATTAATATTATTAAAACTAGATTTTTATTAATTAGTGTTTTATGCGAATTTTTCTAATCACACCTAAGATAAAAAAAAAAGAAAACTATTTATATTATAAATCAGTAAAAATACACAAATCCCACACATAGAGACAGAGAGAGAATTTTTTACAAAAATGAACAATTGCCTTAAAATGCATCAGCTCTTTACAATGAATCAATGAGACCTTGTTCAGAAAGTTCTGCTTGAGTTTGTGCTGGTTACAAAATATTGAGTTTAAGTCTCTTCTTGAAACGAAAATTTTATTATTGTTACAAAAAATAGATTCATAATTTAATTTTTTTCTAAATTAGTAGGTAAATCAAGTTAGAGTAAATACATAGCGTTCTTTTATCTACGTAACGTCGTAAGTAAGAATTTTTATTACAGTTTAAACCCATGTTTTGTTTCACCTTTCTTTCTTGTTACATAAGGAGCTTGTAAAACTGGGCAAAGTGCCCATTAATGGAAAATAAGTTAATTAAGTATGCGTATAGAAGTCTGGAGCAGGTTCAATTCATCAATATTCGGAACTGAAGAGACTCGATTCGAACTGTCTACTGAATTCAAAGTTCGATTCGATAGAAGTAAAATTCGATAGAAAGCAAAAAAAAAAAAAAAAAAAAAAAAGAAAAAAGAAGAATAAGAAATAGATAGGAATAGCAATAGAAAGTTTGATTCGTTCGATTTTTCTCAATTCGAAAGTTCCACCAAATCATTCCCATGCCTACGTCGCGCATGGATACGTTAAATTTGCAGCATGAGATGTCTTTGCAATGGTTTTGAAGACATAAATGGATCGTGACCATTCTCTAGTTGACCATAAGGGGGTCGTTATATACCGCGATGACATCAGGAAACATCGCTGACTGATCGAAGTACTATGTTCACATTAAAAATTTTTTAAAAAAATCCGTCAATATGCTGTGCGAGTTGATGGGCTTAAGGTGAAGAAAATTAAGAAATGCACAATGATCAGGTAAATGAAAAGTTTTTGACAGAATTCTTTTTAGAATCAGAGTTTTAGAGCTGCAAATTGTTAAATACAGAGTGATTATAACTAAAGTCCCACTTTCAAAATGCTGTAAATAAAGAACCACTCTTCATAATGAGTTCAAATTTGAACTGAAGATACTTAAGGAAGGAGGAAACGGTATGGCATCAAAAAAAAAAAAAAATTCCACCGATTTTTCCAATCCACTTTGGTGACCTTGCCGTGATGGATAGGCTTTTCATTAACAGTGTCATAACCGTTGAATGACTTGGAAGTCATTTTTTCCGCCAAAAAACCGAAACGATCCAGCACATTAAACACTACAGTTGGTTTAATGGGCAACTCAGGCCAAATACGTTGCCATTTTTATTCAAAATATCACTGGCAGCAGAATTCACTCTCTTTATGGCGCCTACATCAACATCTATTAATATGCATTGGAACTTTTTGATCCATGCCGTTTTCCCCCTTCTTCAAGTAACTTCAGTTCAAATTTGAACTCATTGTTAATGATTTTGAAAGTGGAACTTTCAAAATCATTAATCACCCAGTATATCGATATAGAAAAAATAATTCATAACTTTGGTAGTTAGAAATGACACAAGATTTAAAATGGAGCTCTTCAGAGAGAAAGAAATTATGGATTTGATTCTCGTTATCCTGAGACTGGAACTATTTAAATAACAGACAAGCATGGGCTTTCGTATCACGTTCTATTGTTACAATTGTTTTGAGTTTAATGTAGATGTGGTCACAACTTGTGCCCCAGTGGTAACACACGCAGCTAGCGGACAGGAGGGGTCAGGGTCTGAATCTACTGGCTGCGCCCGTTGCGATCATTGTTTTCAGAAACGAGGAGACTTCTAAAGCGTCTCACAACGATAAAGTGACTGGTGGGAGTTTTGCGGAGTTTCACCCTACAACCCCTCAGAGGGTGGTAATTACTCTTAAATGTCCTCCACCCCGTCATAAGCCGTCGGCGTATATAAGTGGATATAAGGCCCATTAACGATCAACCTATTTAATATCTATATATATTAGAAAATGTACATGATGCCTTGTATCTGCTACGAATTTGCTATGTTTGTGGCAAAAAACCTCCAATTAAATTTAGCTTTAGAAAATAATTTAAATTAAACATCTACAGCCTCTTTTTTTTTTTTGGTAAATAACTAGAATCCTGTACCCTTTGTGCCAAATGCATCGCCATAATGCCAAGTAAGTATGTAATGAATGCATCAGGTAGTTTTCGCGGTAAAATGATATTACGCCAAAATCCTTCACTAGGATGCCAAATCTCCAAGTAAACAAACAAATGGCTGCCGAAGTTTGATTTCATTGTAAAACGTTATTCAGCCAAAACTCATCTCCAACCATTGCTATGACGCAAATATTATAGCCAAACAGCTATTACGTCAAGGTGTATTCCTGAAAGTGCTTTTAAGCTAAAATTTATCGTTTAACGCCAAATATTATCACTATCCTGACAAAATTTTAATCCTTGAAATGCTTTATCGCCAAACTTTTCCACTAAGCGAATTTTGTTTCTTTAATTGCTTTATCGCCAAATTTTTATTACTAAGAAAATGTTTATTCTTTGCGACAAACGTTATAACTTTTACGACAAATTTTAGCACTATTATGCCAAAAAAAATTATGCCTAAATTGTATTTACGCCAATTTATATTTATATTTATATCGTCTTATCACCAACATTTTACCTCTATTATGGCAAAATTTTAATGTTTTCTTTTGCGTCATATATTGCCCCTTTAACGCCAAAATATATCATTATTTTGCCAAAATTTTATTCCTAAATTTCTTTTACGCCAAATTTAATAGCATTATTGCTAAATTATTATGTGGAAATAAATTTTGCTAAATCACATAAATGTATCATTTAGGCAAAGATAATAATCGCTGTTACGATAAAATTAAGCCAAAATTATTCGCTAATATGCCAATTTATTTTTTTTATGTCAAAAATTATTTTATGTTGTTTATGATGCCGAATTCGATTGATAAGACAAGATTATTTATAAATGAAAAAAAAATCCAGAAAATAATTAAAAAATCCATTTTATTTTGATATAACCTTTGTTGGAGGCGAAAGTAAACATGTTCCATTCATAGCCTAATCAAATGAATGAAGAAAACAAGAACAACATCAGAAAACCACAGAAATATTTAAATAAATTCCGACGGTCTTTTACTTCAAACTAACTTTCTAAAATTAAAATTTACATTTTTCCCCGAGAATTCAAATAACGTTTGCCACAAAACCTTGACTATGTCAACAGCATTGGGGGAAAAAAACCCAAAAAACAAAACAAAACCCGCAGAACAATTTAATGCGCGTTCGATTGATGTTTTCGCCGAGAACTAACTTTCTAGAAATAAAAGTAACACTTTTCGCGCGAATTCAAATAAGTTTTGTTATAAAATTTTAATTATGACAACACATTAAAAAAGAAAATAATTATTTGATAATCCAATATAAGTTATTAATAAATTAAAAAACCTTTTTTATTGTTTGTTTCATATTTTCATGAGTGGCAACATCATAAAAATTGTGTATTTTCTGTATCAGTGGCCGACATACGCTATAAGAACTATCTCAGAGTAATCAATAATGTATCAGAATAAATATTTAAAAAATGTATATTTATGATCTTTATTTACTATAACTAAAATATCCTGCAAATAACTATCAAAATAGAAATAAATAGTCATTATATTGTTCGGAGAAAATGTTACGAATTCCTCTATAGTATTGAAACCGTAAAGAAATTGGCGAAATATTCCGGGTTGCAAGATTGGCGACTTCCTCAGGGTACAGTATCTTAGATTTCAACTGTTTTTTTTTCCCCTTACAACTGTATTTTTAAATCAGAGGAGTGTTTACGATAGCTTATCTGACACCAACGTTAAAAAAGTATTAAATACAATCTTTTCAAAACAGTAATATTTATAAATCAAATGTTTAAAAATTCATAGTAGCCTGTATTTGTGAGATATTTAAACGAGAAAAGAGGAAGAAAATTTTTAGTTCATAGATAAGAAAAAAAGTAAAATATGCCGCGAGTAAGGAAACTTTAACAGAATCCTCCAAATCCGACAATACATCTATTGATGCTTAGTTACAATATGAATTAATACTAGCCGAACACCAGCGATGAATATTTTCAATGACTTAGATCAGCTTGTTCTAAATGAGTGCAACATAAAAGATTTCGGGCCAAATCGCAAAAATAGGAGCCGTTGGAATTTGGCCACTTTTTTGCGGCTCCAACTGGGCGATAAGTGGCCAAATGTAGTAAGTGGTTTCTTCTACTGTTTGCACTTCACTGCATTTTTGTAAATGAAGTGAAGTGCAAACCTGAAGTGCGTAACCAAGGGTCCTGATAGCCGAGTGGCTAGCGCTTTTGCGCTCGTACCACAGGTTTGCGGGTTCGAGTCCCGGTAGTGCCATGGATGTTTATAGTGGTTCGGAATCCACTTTCAACCGTAGGTACAGGTCTAACATGATCGTAGAGCTTTGCGGGGGGGTATTGTTACTCCGCGTCAGTAGCTTGTCTTCAAGCTAGGATCGTAGGGGGCCCTGGGTAGTGCTAAATGAGTAGCAGTGGTGCAGCCCATGCTTATGTCATAAAGATTAACTGTTTCTGTATTGTCAGTTACATTAGAACAACAACAATTGCAAACCAGTTACCTCTTCCAAAAGATTTTTTGACGCCAAATTCCAGTGGCCTCTATTCTGCGATTCTACCGATTTTCGAGTAAGCCCCTGTGGTTTGACCAGATTTAAAAAAAAAAAAATATAGTTGGCCTTTTTTTTTTTTTTCTCATTCAAAGCAGCTTTCATTATAAACAACTAATCTTTTTCTTCTTCTTACTTCACATAAAAAACATCTAAACAGCAATAACGCGTCAAAGGAGATTTCCAAGAAACTAGAAGCTGTAAAATCCTTGTCTAACTGCTAGGAGCTCTGGGGTTTAAGTGATTTTCAATATTAAAAAAAAATTTCCATTGCAACCTCCGAGACTCCGCCGTCTGTAAGTAGTAGTTTGCGGAGTTGACAATCTGGATATAAAACTGGGAGGCGTTAGTAGCGAATGCTTATTTCTCAAGAAATTTGTATACAATTATTTGTAGATTTTTAAATGCACCCCCAATTTGAAAAAGCTAAAGACTTACTTAAAGACTGACTTAAAAATTCTTAAAAAACAAAACTGTTGCATCAGCTTGCCTACACAATCGCACAGCACTTCAACTTCTCTCCTCGAAACTGAAAGCGAACTAAACTTCCTTTATTAATTATTATTATTATATGCTGCTCTAAACATTTTTAAATTGCCAAATGGCAAAAAGCTAATCTATCAAAATCATAATTCATTTCCTCAAACTCTGGAAACGCAGACCGTGGAATTAATTTAAATCGTATAATGTTTTTAAAGACTGCGATCACAAATCAAATTAGTTTAATTTCCTATTTAAAATGTAAAGAACTAAAAAATTGTAGTCTGCCAAATAAATCTTATAATTTGCTACTTTGTAATTAGATGTGAATGCCTTGAATCAATTTCACGAAAAATTTAATAAATTGAATATCATTTATCTTTTTAAAATGCATAAATCTTTTAATGAAAAATATTCAGGTTATAAAAAAAAAAAAAAATGAAAGAAAAATTGTTTTCTAAGCATTATAAACATTTTCTAATTGAAAAATAATACAAAAAGAGAATAATAATAATAATAATAATAAATGTAAATTTGATAAATTAAGAAATTTTAAGCTTATTATGGAAGGGTTTTTTCTTTGTACTCGATAGGCGTCTTTTTCTACTCATATATATCTCTACACATCCATCGTCTGCCTTACAGGCTCTTAATAAAGGTTTTTCAAGTATGATCTTGAACATTATATCTCTTTTAGAACAAATCCACTGCTTGCACAGAATGTGTATCCTGCAATGGATCCCTGCTCATGTGGATTTGGAATTGAATGAAATTGCAGATTCATTGGCGGCGAACGCTAGAGTTTGAATCATTCTTACTTCCCTTGCAGATGCAAATACCTTGGCAAATTCTAAACTTATAATTCCTTCTAAGATCAAAACTAAATACCAAATTACAGAACTAAAGTCGTCAGACAAACAGCTACTACTCTAACAAGATTAAGGACGAAGCACCACAAAAATATGAAATTTTCTGCTGATGACGTTAAAAAATATCAAAAATGTGGCAACTGCCCCGATGACAAGCTTACTCCTCATCATGTCTTTGATTACCCAGCTGTTGCAGCCGCCATACATGGTCTGGACCATCCCTCGGAAGAGGATTTATACTCAGAGCTGGCAATCAACATAGCCAATATTATTCGAGAGCACCACAATTTTGATTTTCTAATACTCTTCAGGGGGATACGACAAAGACAACAACAACATCCATCGATGGGGTAAAGGGAGGACTTTTGAGGGTAACTGCTTCACATGTGTGTGTTGCATTAGAGAAAAACCCGGAAACTTTGTCAATATAAAAATTAGCAAAACCTTAAGACCTTATATAAGATTTTCAATAAGCTTTTAGGATTTTTTAAACCAATTATTTCCAACAGAGAAAACGTTTATGAGATGTATAAAAATGCTAAATAAGCTAAAATTTTCATATTTATTGAAAGCCCCTAAATTTGTATACAGTCTTACGAGCAGTTCTAATTCGTGAATTTTTTCTACTCGAATGCATCTTAAAGATACTATCTCTGGCGGATAGGTTGTGCATTGCTTTTCTAGAATAAGAATCTAATTCAAGAAAAATGTAGAAAATGACCACCAATTTTGATTACTGGTACGAGATGCTTTATCAAAACTGCAATTGAGTCTATTTATAAAACCGTAATTGTCAAAGCATGCCGGAAGTGGAAATCGAGCATTCGTGCCACTCTTTTAAGCCGCATTCACACCAGGCGCTAACCAATCACAAGTCTCAAAGCCCGATACCCGAGATTTGTGATTGGTACTGCCCTACACCTAACCGCTTGACTCTTTGGTGTGAATACAGCTTTATTATTTAGCTTGAGTGATTTACTACTGGTTCGTAAGTGATGATCTTAATTATTTTTCCTTTAACATAGGAATTCAGACTTGAAATACGAATTTTTCTAATAAAAAAATAAGAATATAAGCAAATGCTAGTTCTGAATAAATGAATGCAACTGGTGCAGAAAAATAAACTTCACTTCATATAAGTACAAAGATAAACAAGTTTTATGTTTACTTTCTAAGTAATCCACTTCATAAGTGTCTTTTCATAATCAGTAGTTTAATTTTCCCTACAGGGATTAAAGGGAGGAAAAAGGCTTTTAAATTTTTTTTTTTTTTTTTTAAGCTGCATTTAAAGAAAGAACGATTAGTACAAGAAAATTACGAAGAAAATGGATAAATAAATAGAGTTAATAGATTTATACAGATAAACAGGTTTATTTATGAAAATATAAAATTATTCCCATTCATCATAATAAAAAATTGTTGCAATAAATAAATAAAAAAGAAGATCGTTATAAGGAATCGAAAGTGCTAAATGGGTTAAGGCATCTATCTGCCTTGTAATTTAGTCGGAATAAGATTATTGATTATATAAAAAATATTATATACAGTTAAAAACTGTTGAATAAAAGATGTTCTAAAAGTTGACATTTGATTTGTAAATTTTTGCTCTCTTAGCATTTTCAATGAATTTAATTTCTTTTATTCAAAGTTTAGGTTATTTATTTTGGCACCTGCAAACGAATCTTTAATACTTTTTTTGCTTTTTAGTTCGTTTTTATACGTTGCATGAATTAGCAAATATCTTCTCAAATAAAATTAGAAGCTTTAAATTTGAGATAAAAACTTAATTTCAGCTACAAACTACATCAATCATATCTTCTTTATCATCATATCTCAATCATATTATCAATCTTCTTCTTTTCAACCTTCTTTTTTTTTTCCTCCGCACGTCAGAGGCTTCGAGCAAAAATAAGATCGAGATAAAAATAAGATATGAAGAATAATAAGATAATGTACTCCCCGACAACTACCACGAGACTGGTAAGTAGTACTTTTAAGAGTAACTGCCCTCACATTTTGAATTGTTAAAAAAAAAAAAAAAAAAAAAACCTGGAAGCACCCATCAGATAATCTGACTACCGAAGCGAAACGTCTAAATACGTTGTCACAAACATCATCGGATCTCCTTGTTTTTGAAACTGCAAACAGTTTCAAAAACAAGGAGAACACTCCCACCCACTGACACTCCACCCACTTTTTCAACACTCCACCCACTGACTCGAGCGTGCGTCCTGCACGCTGGCCGCGCATATTGCCATTAATCCACGAGTCGCCTTCTGTGGGGGTTTATCCGGATAAAAGGATACAAGTTCAATACTTGACTTTTGTTAACTGATGCTACTTAAAATGATGAGTAAACATGCATTTAGAATACATGGATGATTCATGGCTGAGTGACTAGCGCTCTGCGCCCGGTGTCACAGGTTCGGGTTCGAGCCCCGTTGGTGTCATGGATGTTTGTAGTGGTTCAGAATCCATTTTTAAACCGTAGGACCCGGTCTGATATGACTGTGGATCGTAGGGCTGACAAACCCTACCCTGTAAAAAGAAACCATCTCCTGTCTTGAAATCTGCCAGTAGGAAGACGGCATGTAGTGCCGAGGGAATGAGTTAGTTGGAAGATATGATTAACCGTTCTCAAGTTGGCCGAGTGGGTGTTTTTCTGGATTATCTCAAGTTCAACACAAAGGCTGACAGTTTACCTTAGGAATATTAAATGGAAGATATCTTTTCCCCCTCTGTTGGATGTACAAGATTAAGATTTGGTTTATCCTACAGGGACCAACAGTTTAAATGAATTCCGAACCACTGACAAACATCCATACCCCCGCCAGGATTCGAATCTGAAGCCTGTGGTACCAAAGAGCCAGAGAGAGCTAGCCGCGGATGTGCAAGAAGTAGCATTGAATATGTTGCAAATGTTCTATATCAATGATAAGCACAATCACGCCAAGTGATCGAATAAAAAATAACAATAAAAAAATAATAAATTACACGCATTTTATGGAAGAAAATTTCCAATGAAATAGTAAGTTTCCCCCTAAGTTACTTGTCAACGAGAGTATGTATACAAATCTTTCTGAATGGTTATTCCGCAATATTACTAAAAAACATCAAATTTTTTAATTTCATTGAATATTCATAACAAAAACTCTTGTAAAAATATTTTGATAAAGGCTTAAAGCCACATTAAAAACAATTTTATGCGAAATAAAATCATTGCAAAAATAAGATTGCTAAAATTCCGTCTGAAAAGCAGGAACATCAAGACATTCCACGGGGCAAAATCATGTCATCAGCCAATATTTTATTGATAATTAAATTGACTTATCTTTGTAAGAAACATTCATATGTATGGATTTGATAGAAGCATGTTATTAACAAAGTGCATGAAAACTTTTACCATCTAGTTACCTAATAGCCTAACTCGTGGTCCAATGATAAGGTGCGTTGATAGCGTTCAGTTGGGCTGAAGTTACTATCCACTTTCGGCTCCGTTGCAGTCACTGTTTTCGAAACCAGGAGATTTGATGACGATTATGATAATGAATATAAATGTCTCGCATCAAATGTTAGGTTAAAGTTTTCCGAATTTTTTCATACAAACGCAAATGTGGGCAGTTACTTCTTAAAGTCCCTCTCAGAAAGACATTATTCTCATCTCCCATATAAATGTCTCACATCAAATGTTAGGTAAAAGTTTTCGAATTTTTTTTTCCATACAGACGCAAATGTGGGAAGTTACTCCTAAAAAGTCCTCTCTGAAAGATAGATTCTCCTCATGTCCCATCGGCGGAGTATGAGAGGATCCACCAATGTACACGAAATATAACTAAAAATTACCTGATCATTTAATTAATTAAATTACCTAATTATTTTAATTCATTTTTTGTTTTTGTTTATAAAAGATTAGTTAATGATGAAATTTTTTAAAAGCAAGAAAACAAATACTTTTGAAATTTAATATTTTATTTACAATTATTTCTTATTATGTTTTGTTATTTATTATGTTATGTTATTTATATTGTTATATTACTTTTATATTATTTATTATTATGTTTTGTTTATTTTAAAATTTCTATATTTTATTAATTTTTTAAAGAGAATTTTTGATAATTTTATGTGAAGAATTTTTGATAATTTTATGTGGAGAATTTTTTTAACTGATTCAATAAATTCGATTTTAAATTTTCAATCTAAAGTATTTTTGTTTATCAATAATTTTAAATTTATTAATTTAAAAAAATTTAAAATTTAAATTATTATTAAAATATAATTATTATATAATAATAATAATTATTTTTTAATTAAAAAATTTAAAATTTAAATTTAATCTAATAAAAAACTATTCTTTAATAGAAATAATATTAATAGTTATTAAAAGTATCATTTATTTATATTAATTATATTAAATACTGAAATTATATTTATTTATAATACATTTAATTTTGAAAAAATTATAAATTTATTGGTATTTCACTAAATTTCAATGTTATTACAATACAACAAAAATTTGTTTCGTTTCCCTGTTAGAAATCAAAGAAAAAAAAAAAATTTTTTTCGAATGAATGGGAAATGAAAATTATTTAAATTAAATTAACAAAATGCATATCAATAACAAAATTTCTATTACAAAATCTTAAAAAATTAATTTATAAAAAAGAATTTTTTATTTGTACATTTTATTCATAATTTAAGGAATTTTTGTTTTATAATCTTTTTTTTTTTTTCACCTTTAAGAATAATTTTTTTTAAATCAGAAAAAAAAAGTTAAAAATTAAAAAAAAAAAAAAAGTTATTATTTATTTATTTTTTTTTGAAAAAATATACTTTAAATTGTGTTTTCTCAAAAATAGTGTCGAATGAGAGAAAAAAAAGTTTCGTTAAAGCAATTTCCCACGACTTTTTAGTTCCGTTATAAATTTCAGTTGCGCAAATAAAGCATGTTTCCATTCATCGTACATTCGCTTCCGAGTGACGAAAAATTTAACAAAGTTTTTTAGCATCTCCATTGAGCAAAAGGGGTGTCATTTAAGCACTTGCACTACTTGCTGCTACTGTCATCTAAGTGTATAATCTGTTTGGATTATCATGATTTACTAAAAATTTAAGAAGCAGACATAAAACGTAGTGACCTTCGACACGTGATATCTGTTATCCAATCACAATCGCGCTGTCACTTAGCAGTGTTAGCGCCTAGTTGTTTTTCCAAATCCGCCGCCATAGTTGTCGCCATCTTCTTAAGTATTTTTCTTAGCTACACAAACTTTAGCGGACCGATGGCTGTAGAAATCACTTAACGAAGCTCGTTTTAAGTCCGTAGGACTCAGTTGATCATGGAGATACCATGACGCATCTAATTTTGTGACAAATGGCGCCAGCCTTGAAGACTGCCATACTAATTTCTTCGCATTGGTAAGTACACTATGTATACTATACTAATAGCTTATTGAAAGTGAGGCGAAGAAGGACCTTTAATGCCGTGGGCTATTTAAACCATGTCTGATCACATTGCTTACATCTGCCGATTCGACACCTTTGTGTTTGTTAGATTGTATTTATACATTGTATACATTTGTTATGAATCGAGTCGCTATTTTTTAAATATAATGTCCAACTTTTCCCTGTATTTCCACTAAACGATGTAAATAACAGAATGATCACGTTCGGACACCGTTTAATAGTTTATTTATTTATGTCACATTGGATTTTAGAAAGCCTGGGAATCCATTATATAACATTTTCTGTAACATTTTGATATTAACTTATAGTATTTATTTTATAACCGTTTTGACAGGCTAGATACAGCTGACCTGTTTCGTAGATATTGTTACTCAACCTAAGAAGAGTTATTTGAATCTGTTTTTAGGGCATTGCCACTGATTGGTTGTCGCTTTATTACCTGTGCATCGTAATGATTATAATATAAAATTTCGATCGAAATAGAAAAAGAAAATTTACATGTGACATCTTACTATGACTAGGGGAGCAATTAGTGTGTGTTGTTCCATGAGGCTTGTGTTTACAGTGCGAGCTCTCAACACATACCGCAGACGTATTTCGTTTCTTATGGCGTTATTTTCATCTTTTTATAACAACATTAATATCAATAAATTTTTGTAATTCAAAGTAGCAGGTGTTAAAAGATTTTGAATATTTGATTGCTTTGAATTTCAAAATTCAATTAAGATGTTTTAATAATCCTTTTTTTTAATGATTTCTTTCTACTATCATATTGTTTTTGAATTATTCGTTATAAGTTTAAGTAATAATAAATCAGATATAAACAAAACAATAGTTTTTTTATGTTTTGTGGTTTCTCAACACTAAAATAAAAAGAAAATCAATATACTAGTAATAAAGCATAAATATATGTTGTGAAAATTAGTTGTACTTTAAAGGTATTCTGATAAATATTACAATTTTATCTAGCTATTTAGGTATGAAACGTTTTAAAATAAACACAGTGGGATAAAAATAGTTGTTGAATCACAATGCTTATTTGTATCTGAACAAGTTTGCTACCTGTATAAATAAACAGATCATTGATAATATCAGTGATTTTTTTTTATCAAAAAATTATTGGGACATAAGATTATTATTTTTCACATATTTATTTTCATTATATTAAAATTTTTTTGTGTTTGACAATTTCTTTAAAAATTCTGTATTTTAACAATAATACTACTAATTTAAAATTATTACATGTATAAATTGAATAACAGGTTTTTACCTATGTAGTAATTTTTTCAAAATAATGGCCATTTACAGTAATTAATTGTATTTGTAGTAATAATGAAATTTTTTTTATTGCTTTAAATTGTTTATTTCAAATTCAAATTTTTCAACACTTATTAAAATATTTGTTATAACCTGTTTTACTTTCAACAATTATTATTGAATTTAAAATGTATAGTATTAATATGGTAATGTTTCTTAGTACTTGTTATTACTAAAATATAATTACATTTTTTAAAATAATTACATTACATTTCTGAATATGACCCAATGTGTTTATAGGCCTAGAGTGCATTTTTCTGTATATAAATCTGTATGCGTTCCTTTATATAAACTAAATTGCAAAAAAATTCCTGTAAAGTTCATTTGCGATATTCTAATATTATTTCTAGTATGTTCTGGTACTTTCCTGTTAGCGGGTGCAAATTTTATCATCAGATTTTCATTTTAGCGATGATGTAACAAACAAACAATATTAACAATTTTGAAAATAAAGCAACTCATTTTAATAAAATTATTATTTTTCATAAATTTAAGAAGTATAAACTAAAAAAAAAAAAAATAAATACTATATTTAGGATTTATCACTTGAGGCTAGAATAATACCTGTTGAAACATTTACTTGAAAAATAATAGTGTTAGTGGGAGATTGGCGGTTTCTATATAAGCCAACCCTTGTTCTTTGGCTTTAAAAAACTTCTAAAAATTCTTAGCTTATACACTGATATATACAGCATTTTTCTGAAAATTATTGTATTAAATTTAATACTGATGAAAACTAACAATAAACTCTAAAAAGACTGCCATGTCACATTCTGTTGCCATGATGTTAGTTGATAAATATAATACTCTTAAAAACATACATATTTTTGGATTTTTAATTAAATTCTATTTAAAGTATATCACTAATGTCTCTATCATCAAAAAATATATGTAATTAATGCACATTAATATACAATTTAACTTAAATTTATCTTGTTTATCGTATATAATTTCATTCAATTTGGGTGTGTATTATGCTGATTGCCATTATTTTATCCTTCTTTCTTATCTGTTCATGTTTGTTTATAATATTAGATGTAAATTCAATGAAATTATTATATGAATAAGTCATTTCAAAAATAAATAAAAATATATAACTATCTATTCATAATCTATTTAATTTTGTTTGGAGAATAGTGATTTGTCTGTCAATTGATGCATCATAAAAACCAAAAACTGTATGCTATTAAATCTTTTATCCCAATAAATAATACTAATGAATTTTCAATAATTTTGGTCAATGAAATTGTTAATTGTAAATAAATTTTCATCAACCTTTTGAATTCTCAAATATCTTTTCTCTTCGTAACTTTTTCTTTGTGAAAATTCTTATAATTACTTTTTTCTCAGGCTGACCTATGTGGAATAAAATGGCGTCGTTATTATGCTGAGAGTGTGTTGTGCTATGAACCCTTGGATGATCCTGTATTGTCATCCTTCAGTAAATGTTTAGCTACCGACATTTTGTGTGTGGAGAAGAGTGGCAACCCAGGGACATGAACAGCACCGGCATAACTTACAAGACGGAAACCAGCTTAATTACAAAAGAGCTGTGGGTCTTTTGGTATGGAGAAGAACCAGATCTTACCGGCTTGGTCAGCCCAGATCTTACTGGTAAGTGCATCTGCTTGCTTGTTTTTTTTTTTTTTTTTTTTTTTCCCCATAATGATTTCTTGTGAAATCCTTAAAAAAATTTTCCTCATTATCATTTTGGGTTTATGTAAAAAAAAAAAAAAAAATTAAAAAATTCAATATTATATTATTAGCTTTAATATTATGTTTAAATTTCAACATATATACATATTTTTGCCTGTTGGATAAAATGGATTTTTGTGGTAAATATCTAATAGTACGCAGTAAAATATGTGTAATTCATCAAATTACACATATTTCATTCACACAAATTTTTCCTCTTCTAGAATAAGAGAAAAAATTTTGATTGAAGGTTTTAGTGGTTTCAATGAATTTTTTTAGTATATATATATATATACCTTTAAATTGATCTAAATGCTTTTAAATTCTTTGAGGAAGTTTAATCAGAAGATATTTCATATACATTTGTAGCAATCAAATATATATACAGCAACATATCTGCCGGCACGTATATATTATGAGTTAAATTGTATGCTACATTTAGATTTGTCTATCTTTTGACCAAATAATATATTTTTTTAAATATGCCTAAATATTTTATATTGATCCTAAATTTTTATTTCTATTTATACAATTTAAATGAAAATTTTGAGTGATTTAAAAGTGGTTGTATTCTTTGTATGTCTTATGACAGTTGAAAAGATTAGTTTAAAAAAGGTAATTGTAATTTTTTTAATTAGATCTTAATCATGGTCAAATTTAATCTCTTAAATAAGTTTAAAAAATGCATAGACCAATTTCTGTTTATGTTTGCAAAAATTATTTCTAGAAAAGTCAGGATTTTTTTTTTTAAAGGCAGTGCTTTTTTATGGAGGACACACTAAAGAAACGAATAACTCCATTGATAAATTTCTATTTAACCTAATACAACTAAATTTGTAATTATGGTATTAAATAAGAAAAATTTCATATATTTCATTATTATGTCTTTATTTCTTAAATTTGACAGAGTAATCGGTGCTGTCATCCATATTTTTGAAAACTGAAATTCTTGATTGTTTGGGTATATTTATACCAATTTTTTACAATATTTTTTTAATGAGTTCTGTTTTCTGTTATTATTTTTCTCAATTCTTTATGTATTCTGATAAAGAAAATGCAACACCATGAAATTAGTTGCAGGATTATGCAAATTTCTAAGTATCTATAGCTGAACTATTTATTTAGATGCCTTGAAATGCATATTTGTCATGTTATAGATTTAAAAAGCGAAGAAAGTTAGTTGAATTTATACATATTATTTTCATGAAGGAAATCCTTTTTTTCCATTATCTGTCTCAGAAAAACCATGTGAAGGGAAGTCTGGATACTGTTGTAACAGTTTAGCATTTAGACTTAAACTTCACTTAAGTCTATGGTTAGTCTTCTGTTGTATCGCAGCAGAAATATGCCTAGATGCAACCACTGTGCAAACAATGTGAAGGAAATAAGAGGAATGGGATGTAAACTCTTGGAGCATGGGTGTACATTAGCACACTTGCTTTGGGACATTCAAAGGCATGCAACAGCCCCAAAATTTATAAATTTTGACATTTTAGACTGTGTTGTGTTGGATGCTCTAGTATCAACAAGAACATTGTAATAACTGTTATTGATACCAAGGATTGGAATTGTGTTGAGTCTGAACCTCTTATATAATTGAATGGCACATAGAATTTATCAGCAAGTCTCACTAGTCTTAAATTAATGGCAGAAATAGGGGTCTGAAAACAAGAGAATGGTCAATTTTGCTAGTACTGTTTGCTGTATTGATAGCAGTGTGGCCTTCATCATGATTTGAGATGCTTTTACCTTGGATAGCCTGTCACTTCTGTTACATAACAGGCACAATGATGGGATGGCGACATGTGGAAAAGCTCTTCAGTTGGTTACACAATACTTTCTGTGGTTGTAAAATGCTATTTTCTAGAAGGATAACTTTCAACTGCATAAGGCAATCATCAACAGGCAAGTACTGCGAAGAAGCAGATATTTCCTTGGCCACCAATGTCTCCAAATCTTACACTGATAGAGTATGTATGTGATAACGTTTGGCTATCATTACTTGATATGCTACATCTTCAAATGAAGAGGATGGCTGAGAGCATATGATTTCTAATATTTTATTATTAAACACTCTCTCAGGAACATAATACATGAACCAATTTCATCTGTATCTCAAATGATCAAAGCATATAAGGGATAGTCCTACTTCTTATTGCTCACCCTAGATATTCGATCACTGTATTACATGATCTTTTGAAATAAAAACTGCCTATTCATAATTGCATTCTCTGCTTATGCACCAATTTTCATTGCATTCTATCTACTTTCATGATATTGCATTTTCTGTCTCAGGCAGTGTATATTTATCATGATTTGATCTTATTCTTCTAATTGAAAATAATTATTTTAATATAATATCAATTCAATCTTATGTTTCCTTGAATAATATGTCTGAACAGAAGAATTACAAAAAAAAAGTCATGATGTTTGGATAGATTTACTATAAATCATTAGCAAGCCTGCATATATTCTATCTTTTCCGCTATTTAAAGTAATGAATTTTCAATAGATGTTGGGCCTCACAAGCAAGTATGTTTTATATATCTACAAATTTGTGTTCTTAAGGTTTCAAAAAATTAATACAGGGTGGTGACAGAACTGGGAAGTTTGGTAAATAAGAGAAAAGTTGGGAAATTTTATCGATCTTGAAAAATCTAGAAAATTCGTAAATTATGTAAAAATTGGGGAAAATTGAAGCATGCAAGCGGCCCAAGCATGCACGTGATCAGCGATTTTGTAGCCAAACATGCTTGGCAATTTAGATTGTTACTTGTTTTACATCCCTGTTTCTTTATGACGAGCTGTCCAGTTTATAATCTCATAGTTAAACATGTCTTTCACTAAATGTGTGTGTGTGTCTTAATTGTGTTCTGCTTGTACTCATGCTATTTTTATACTTGAGCTATTTGCTTCAGTCGATTTAGAAAAGTAAGGATTTTAATGCTTTTAATATTTTATTATTAATAATTATTTATTGTGTTTTAAATTTAAATTCATTCTGTAAACCGAATTTTAAAATCCTTTAGCATTTGCATTGATTGGTATTTGTTATTTATGTATTTAGTTATTGAAAATTAAGTCTAAATTATTTGATCCAGTTTCCTTAGCTTCTGCATTAAATGCATACCATACTATAATTTATTATTTGTGTGTTTAATTACTAATTCAGCTTTCCAAATCAACTTTCATTATATGTGTAGAGGGATAAAGCAAAATTCAATGGTACTGTGTCACCTTTAAAAAACATTCAGGCAGAATTGTAGTTCGCCATTTCGTGGCGTTTTGCTATTTCTTTTCACAGGTTTCTTAAAAAAGAAGACAAATGATATAAAATAAAGCATGTTAATTCCCATTTTTTAAAAAAAAAAAGTTAAAGTCTCTTTTAAAAATAGTTTAATTGAAATAATTGATTTCTATTTATTTTAGTAAGAGTGATTATTTTATAATTCGGTTTACTGTAATATACTGTTTTAGAATGAACTTCCTAAAAAAAATTGCCTATTTTTTAAAAATTAAATTTTAAATATTTTTTTTCATATTAAATAATTAGTAAAAGTGTTGTTAATAACATTTATTGTGCATATGCAATTATACGGAATAGGGAGAAAGCAGGCAACTAATATAATTAGTAGTCATAAGTCAGGAAACGTTGTAAGTTTAGTCAGGAAATTATTTTTTTCACAATTTCTGTAGCCACCTTGTAATATAAATATCTAATTAATTGCTGACTGATAGTGGTGAACATAGTATAGGTATGTTAATTTAGATCATTGGTTTATGATTAATGTCTGAAGATTTGAAAAAAATAACTTCAACAATAAAGTGGCAAGTTGGAGGGGGGTAGGTGTTTATTAAAATTATTTCAACTACTACTTTTTATTTAAAAAAATGTGGGTAATGTTTTAATGATTATAGACTGCATATTGTAAGAGGTAATGGTTGCTTATTATTGTAGAACTGTAGTTTCAATAAACTCAAATTGTGGGTTGTTTACCCTAAAACTTCTGAAGTGATTAATTGGTTGTATTTACAGATATCAATCATCGTGTCATCTGGATAATGTACAGTAATTTTGAAATAGGATAAAAAAAAAAAAATTAACAGTTAATCTTCTTAACTCTTCAATAATTTTCTTTTCCTGGCTTTAGCATAGCTGAGATAATTTTAAGTGGTTTTATTTTTATAGTGTTATTTAGCATGCTTATTAAAGAGATAGAAATGCCATTAAGATTTTATCCCTTTTTAAATTTTATATGCTGTGTCTTATTTTTTAATTTTAAAATTTCTATTTTTCAGCATAGGTAATCCTGAAATTGGACTTAATTTTATAAATGATTCAAATTCTTTAGGAAATATAATGCGTAATAGCAAGATTATTAAAAAGAAATATGGAATATGAAAAAAATTTTTTTTTGGTTTTCACAGCAATTATAACTTTTATGTATTTAAATTATTTCAAGATAATAAAATTTTAATATTTTTTCTATTTTAAATAGTTTTTATTTTATTTGAAAATAGACGTGATAAGCATTTAAACATAAATTTTGTTACATTATGTATATTGAGCATTTTATCAATAAGGTTATTGGCTAGCACACTGGTTCTAGCACTTTGGTATCACAGACTTCAGGTTCGAATCCTGACAGTGGTCTGGATGTTTGTTAATGGTTAGGAATAAATGTTAAACTGTAGGTCCCTGTCTAATTAGCCTAAACTATGCAAAAAAATTACCATAGTGTGACAAATCAAACCTTTCAACCAGCATTCTATTCTACACCTGTAAATTTTAGTGATAGATTTATGGAATCAAAAAAAAAAAAAAAAAAAAAAATCCTCACTTCAGAGGAGTTTTTATTTAAATAATTCAGATTGGTCGTGTAAATATATCTGTCTAATAATTTTTTCGTTAAAAATTTTGATGTGGTAAAAATGTAAAAGTAATAAAAATTATAAATAATAACTAATACCCATATTTTCTAAATAATGTTGATAGATAGAATAATAATTAAAAAAAAGGAAGTCCATTCTAAATTCAAATTATAAATCAATCATACTTGTAGTAATATACTATTTTAAGTGTCATAAAACAGAAGCCTCAAAATCATGTTTTAATATAATATTTATTTAATTGTTGAACATTAGCTAATTGGCAATAAACAATTTTATTCATTTTTTCCTGTAGAATTTCTCTTATTTCTTCCAAATGTTATTAACCTTAACAGATAATATAAATTTCGTTTTTGAGAATAAAATAGTTGATGTCTGCAACTTTAATTGTTCTTAAAGTGCATAATAGATTCTTGAAAAAAAATTAATATTACATTCAAAAGTTTTTTTTTACATAACAAGCATATTTGATTAACTCATGATCTTAGTTTTTGATTATTTTTGTTCTGAAAAATGTAGAAAATACATTCTTGAAGTTAGTTTCCTTTCTAATTTTCTACTTCTTTTCCCATTTTAAGCACCTTTTGTAGTTAAAAATGAAACTAGAGAGGAAACTTTTTTTTATATCTGAATAAATAAATGATTTAATAAATTTTCTGTTTGTTATTTGTAAAGCTTAAAGGTATTGTAATGAAATTATCTCTACACCAATCACCGTGAGAATGGTCTTTAACAAGAAATATAAAACATATAAACTCATTTAAATAAGTTATCAGAATAACGAATTGGATCACATTCATGGAGATATTTCTAAAATGAAAATTAAGAAAGACTTTTTCTTTATTTCATAAGCCATAAAAAGAGTTGAAATAGTGAAAAATTTATCCTTTGTTAATAAATTACAATAGCATATTAATTATATAATTTATAATTTTCAATAGCATATATATATTTAATTTTCGTAATTTTGGAAATTTTTAGCCATCATTTCAATTTTATAAATTTATTAAAAAAAAAAAAATCACTTATGTCTTTCCTTTTTAGCTGATAGCTTTGTTTTACGAGAATAGCCTCAATGTATAAAATTTATAAATGTAAAAAGCATGTAAGCTAATTTATAAAGCAAAGAGTGTAACTTTCCGTATTGCTACAAATTCGATCGATTTTATGCTTTAAATATTATGTAAGAAGTTAAAATGTAAATAAATGAAATGAAGATAAATTTGGTGGGTTATGCAGAGAGAGGGGGCGAAGAAGGAAGTCATACAACACAATGTGCGTTGTTCAATAAAAAGGCATGGTGGTTTGAATTTGTCATGATTATTTTGATAAGTTATATGTTAAATATGAAACTTTTTCTTTTCTTTTTTTTTTTTTTTGAGGTGGAATATAAAATAAGTTGGATAATATCTATGTAGTCACAATTTATGTAGAAGCGGGTTATGTTAATAAATAAATGCAAATTCGATATCTGTTATCTCCGTTCTGAACATTATCCTTTTTTCTTTACTAAAAACTATTGAAATTTATTTTCAAAGATTATTAGATATTGCCGATTTTGTTAAAATGTAATTCATGAAATTTTGAATTTCTAACGTTTTTATTTTTAGGTTTTCTAGTTTAAAATCCAACTAAGAATCGAACTTTTTAATAAAGATCCATTAATCGTTAAGACAACCATTTTTATTCAGTTTTCCGATTTTTTAAAAAAATTCAATGCCTCCTTATTGAAAACGTTTGATACGGACGGATTTTAATTCTTTTGCCACCGAAGGCTATCCGTTCAACTGCTGCATTATCCTTGGCCCTAAGTTGGTCACGATAGCAGGTTTGACATTGGATCATATTTTGTAATCTTTGTGATACTTGTACTTCCACTTACACATTGTCCAATCTAATTGAAGAATCTTTTAAATCTTTTACTATTTCCCAAACATTTGATCTTTCCGTACTTACGTTTTTTTTTTTTCTTTTCTTTTTTTTTCCCTCATTTCTGTAACTTTTGAATGTTTCAGAAATCATTGGAACTGAGATATGAAACAGTAGAAGCGATTTTTATAATGATCACATGAGACATATTTATTTTCCGGTTTGAACCTTTGTCGGATATTCCTCTCTGAATACATTTCTTGTAATGCGACATCGTAATTATTTTTATTGATTGAAGATTAAAAAAAAAAATTAAACATTCAGAAAAAAAAAAAAAAAAAAAAAAAAAAAATGGGAATTCGACATAAAAATTTTAAAAATCCATTTCAGCTCTAACCACATTGTAACAAGACAAGCTAATTAAATACTTGTTATTTTTAATTCAATTAAACATGTAAAAAACATTTTAATGTTAGATATTATTCTGAGGGAATTAATATTGATTTTTTAAAAATAAATTTTGGAGTTAAAAATATGTAATATACTTGTATAAATGAATAATTATTCGAAACTTGGCAGTATGTTAAGATGACCCTGGTTTAATGAAATCAAATTTGTTTTAAGTTAATGATTTTAATACCATTTATACTTTATCTACAAATCTTCGTCATGAAACAAAGAATTGATAAATGAATATATAAATATACATAATTATTTTTAAAGTGTATATTTTCCTGCTCATTTTCTTAAATTTGTGAAGAACGATGAAGATTTTTCATAAGCTTTAATACTTTGATAACAATGCTAATAAATAAGTCATGAGTTGCTAATTTTTCTTTAATCTTGTTTAAAAAAATTACGATTGAAAATTCGGACAAATGTATCCCCCCCCTCCTCAAACAAGGTATATAATTTTCAATTGTTGAATCGCATTGATTAAATTAAGGATTTTAGTTTTTATTATCCTAATATCTGGAGTCGATTATAATTAGCACTCATTTTATTGGGTAAATACTTCAATAATTATTACTTAAAAATGAATCGTTTGACAAGCTTTATAAATCTAAGTTAAATCATAAATTGCTTTGGTTAATAAGAAATTGAATCTTTAGCTTAATGCTGTGTCCTTTATGTATATTTTTGTATGGATAAATTTGATGCTTAAAATAAAAAAAAAAAGCAATTATCCATATTAAAAAAGGGGCTGTGGAATTGTATTGAAAATACCTTTACGGTTTTCAAAATTTTAGGGTCAAATGCTAATTTACAGTCGAACGAATACATTTTCGATTTGGTTTACCGTAAATCCTTTTTGTTCGTATTTCATTATCTAAAAACTTCTTTTTTCATTTCCTCACCAAATGTTCTTTGTACAAATATTTGAGAAATTGAAACATTAAATAAATATTAAAATCCACACTTATATTACAATTCTTCGAGATATGTTAATTGAAAATATATTTTCTTATAAAAATTTTGTACATCCAATGCCTTCCAAAAATTAAATTTGAAAACGATGAAAATCGATGTAAAAAAAAAAAAAAAAAAAAAAAAATGGCAAGTCTGTTGGTATATAACTTATTTAGCTTAAAAATTTGAAATATATGAGAAAAATGCCAAAGAATAAAGAATAAATTGTACTTTTTTTATTTATTGTATGTTTAAATAGTTTAGTTAAGTGTTAATGCGTTGTGATTAAGTTATTAATTTGTTGCCATTTTTTAGCAAAGAGTCAGGAAAAATATTTTCCTTTATCATTTTTATCTAATGAGATAAAACGATTATTTAAATTTTTGTAAAATATATTCATTGCCATATATATATATATATATCCCCGAAACGATGAATTTCAAGCACCGACCCTTTTTACTGGAGACGTAAAATAATCTCTCGATAGAAAATGCCTTCCACCCATTTCAAAATTTTTAGTTTTGATTTCGTGTTGTGTTCGGTGCGCTGCGGACTGGTGAGTTTCTTTTATTGCATCACAGCGTGACGTCGTTTCCAGTGCAGACAAATATCCTTCATGAACTTGTTTTTGATCATCTATTTTTGGTGTAAAGAGGTGAAGCAGCTGCAATTGTTAGGATTTCTCACGTACAAGTGGTTTTTCGAATTCGTTTCAAATTGGCGTTGTCTTTGTTAAGTGTTTATATTTAAAATGAATTCGATCTCCATTTGACTTATGTTATAAAGTCGGAAGTGAATTTATAGAATTTTATTTTGATGTTTTAATATAAGTAGCTATGTATAAAAACATTGTTTAAACTTGTTTTTTTTTTTTTTTTTTTTTTTAAATTATTTTTTGGAATTATTTTTTTAGTGTAATTATTATTTTGTTCTTAAGAATTATTTTCTAAAATGAACTTTGGATTTAATTGTAAATGAACTAGAATTTGTGTTTACCACGTAGGAAAATCTGAACATATTTTATGGTGTTCTCATTTTTATGCATATGGAGGCATTCTTTTTTTTAGATCAATATACTTTTACATTTTTCCCAAAAATTTATTCAATTGAATTTCGTTTAGTTATTTTTAGATATTGAATCAAGTTTAAAAATTTTAAATAGCTGTTTATTTTGAAGAAAAAATGGAATAAATAATTAAATATATATATTTTATTTTAATTTCTTTTTCTCTTCCTTTAACGTCACATTATTCTTTGGCTCAAGTACTTATCCCATGTATATTCTTCCTTTTGTAAAGCAGAGGGAAATATTTATTATAAAAGCTGCGTAATTATCCTTCATAGGTATTAATGTCTATATTTCAAGATAAATTACAATCATTTTTATTCCGGCTGAGAACAAACATATTTTTAATAGTCATTAGATCGAAATAATTGTTTTTATTAGAAAAATTTTCAATGGGCATAATGCATATTTATTAAAAGCTAATTCAATCTTGTTTGTTTATAATTTATTTTTCATTTTATACCCTTTTTTTTTTTAGTGTACTTGATTCCACGTGTACTCCATAGTTATGAAAACGTGCTTTTCAAACAGTAGTGGATGAAGTATGTTTATGAATTATTACATCCATCCAGGGGGGGAGTGAGTTATTCTTTCATTTTGTTAGTAAGAATATATTTTTGCAAGAAGGTAGCACTGTGGAGCGTGAGAATTTCGTATTTCAGGCAACAATGGAAACAAATCCCATGTTTCCGATTCCACAACCGAATTCTACGTCTCGTTTTCGTCAATCGTGATAATCAGTTTTGGGGGACTCGGCCCTGTACTGAAAGTACTTATAGTCATTTGAACGGTTGGGCGAGCGGCTACGAGACTCCGAAAATCAGGTTCCATGCCTTCCTCCCCGCCCTTCTTTTTTCTGTCCCCCCTCACTCACTTCGCCTGGGGCCATTGAACCGACTCGCATGGTTTCCTCCCTACTGCACAAAACTGGCGAATGCTTTACACAAATGCAGAATGTTTAGCCACCGTATTCTTGTTCCCCATACTTTTCTACCACATGCAATTATCGTTTGGCTTCTGCCAGGAATCTTTTGGTTCTCAACACTTCTGAGATTCGTTCTGACCTTTTCAAACTAAAATAAAATCACATATTGGATCAAACTCATCTCCAGTTCTGAATCTTATTTAATTTATAATACTAATTTTTAAGAATGTGTCATTTATATATAATCGAAATAATTCGAATTTTAAAAACGATTTAGTTTAATAAATATACATGTTTTTGGAAAATTCTGTTTTTAAATGTAAGTCTAATATTTTTCATAGAAATTACAACTTTAGTTAATAGAAATTAAAAAAAAATATATAAATAAAAGACTATTTAATTGTTTCGTTTTTGATAGTTTATAACATTTATCTGTCTAAAAATTATGTAAAGTAATAAAAGTATTTGCAAACGTCAGATGATTCACTATAAATATAAGCTTTTAACCGAATACAATACAATGGGTCAGTGTGTCTTAGAAATTTATTCGATGAAATTTTTTTTTCTTTCATAATTATGAAAGATGACACTTTAATTAGTTATTGTGTCCGCTGAATCCCTAACAGGTAACAGTGTACCCAATTGTTGATATAAGTCTTTTTTTCATTCCATTAAATAAAGATTAAAAGTATTTGTTTATTACATAATTTTTTTCTCTTTGTTTTGAAAATGTCGTGATTACATCAAACTTTGTTATCGAAGTTGTAGAAACAATTTCAGGGTTGTAAAATTTCTAATTTTGTAGAACTCGTGCTCAAGTATGGGGGGGGAGAGTTAGGATTACCAATTTCACCTTGAAATTTCATACAAGCACATCATTTTGTCCTCTTTATTTAATGATGTTATTTAACTTTCAGTGAAGTGTTTCTAATAGGGTGAGTAAATTGATTTGTTGAATAAATAACATTTAGTTAGAATATATAAAAATTGTAAACAAAGATTGATTAAAGCAGATGTAAATATTGAATATTATTTACTCCGTATGTAATGCATTTTTGAAAATAAAATAAACATGGATATCAAATGAGGAGGAAATCAGCGTGATCAAAAGATGAATTGGTGTATTCTATACATGATATTGTATATATGAAAACTTTATTTTTTGAAAACTTTAATTTGAATTAATCTTGAATTCTAATATTTAATTTGAATAGTAATCTTGAATTCTAATATTTAATTTGAATAGTAATCTTGAATTCTAATATTTAATTTGAATAGTAGAACTTTTATGCAAACATTTTTGAAAGCTATATAAAAAGCAAATGTTATATTTGGTAGTTATTGCATTAACAAAAATTTTCTAAATTTTGCACCTGATATATTTGATTTTTTTCTAATCTTATTCATATTTAAAAGTTAAAAACCTTTTTATGTGCATCGATGTCATAACTAATCGCGATCTATCTATCAGATGTGAAATTATGGCAATGTTTACTGTTAATCGGATATAACTGTGTTTATGTTTCCGTGAACTTATGCTATGTTATCGTAGTTTATCTTGAGATGAAAATTTTTCCTTTTAAATCTATTTGGGAAGCTGGTGAATATTATTAAAATGTGATGTTATTTGTGTATTTAAATTATAATATATCTAGTTTAGAAAAGTTACATTTTCGTTTATTTTAATAATTAAAAAAATATGAATATATTTACACGTCATGCTTTCTGTACCACAAATGAAATGACTAAACTAACTATAATAAATTATATGAAACTTGAAATCATTTGTCTCCTTGCAGTGAGAAACGTGAACCGACAACTTTGATACGTAAGACGTTTATACCTGAATTGGTTGGACTGCAATTTTACGAGTGCAAATAATTGAGTATTTAAATAATGTGTGCTTTTTCGATCATAATATATTCGTAACACCTGTATTTCAGAAAAGTTTTTATTTACGAAAACTTAAAAATGGGGTGAACATTTTTATCTTAATTTGTCAAACTGGGCATCTATTAGATGAAATTTTTAAAATTCGTGCTTTGGTGGCAATACCTGTGAAGGAAGATGAATTAATGTGAGTGAAAGAAAAATGACCATTATATCGCTTTTAAAAGAGAATATTCTGTTATAAAAATTTATCAACAACTGGAAGAACTTATTCTTTTAACAGATTCTTTCTACCAACAAACTCCTTGATCCATAAATTACTACACTACTCGTTAGGTGGCTTGTGAGCAATCTAGTTACTCCCGGAAATAAGCCGGACAAAAACCATCCAGGACCGATTTATCTCCTGGGGACTCGGCAGTTTATATGTAATACATCATGTCATCATGACCGCGAAGAAATCACCTCTGGACAAAGTTGCAGCTTGGGAGAACGAGTGAAAGTATTAACTCTATATGCACATCCACCAATGATACTTTTTAAACGAGAGGGGTTGCCTGGCGTGGAAAATTC
Organism: Caerostris extrusa; assembly: GCA_021605095.1. Classification (NCBI taxonomy): domain Eukaryota; kingdom Metazoa; phylum Arthropoda; class Arachnida; order Araneae; family Araneidae; genus Caerostris; species Caerostris extrusa. The sequence goes on from BPLR01018884.1 coordinate 67,598, forward strand.
TTTTGATGCAGAGCGGGATTAAAAATTTCATATCAAATGAAGTGTACGCAAGAAAGATCTAGACACTCATCATGATTGACAGAGGGGGGAAATCAGTTTAATCAAACTGTTGAACCATGTCCTCACTTAATTTCTTCAAAATGAGTTAAAAAGTAACGATTCGAAAAATTATTTCTATTGATAGAGCAGAAAAATCAAACAATAGAAATAAAAATATTATACAATGTTTTTAAAACGTCTGTCATTTCGAGAGTGAACAAACTAACCAATAATCTTTGAAGCGATACACTTAAATGATCCAAGACGTATTGGGCATTGGCAACATTTTCTGATTAAATTGTGTCTGGCATAAAAGAACACAAATTTTATTTGTAGAAAATCCTGCTAAAGAGTCTGGAAAAGAAAAAAACTGTAAAACTAGGTGGTGATGACATAATATTCTAAGGGTGAATAAGCAATAACGTAAGAAAGTTTATTCTCCAGCCGATAAAATAACTATTTAAGTACATTTAACATTGTGTATAATATATATCTAAAGGTGCATCAGAACTATATTGTATGTTAAAACAGCTGAGTGAAGTTCTATATAGAAAATGATAATCTATTAGATCTAAAAGAGTATGTTGAAATTAAGTTTCTTTAAGTTTTACTTGTGTACTGGGAACTTTTATGTTGTGTTTTCTAAATGCCAGATACTTCCAAATAATTTAAATATTAAAATAATTAAATAAAACAAAAAATAAAAAATATATATTCTAAAAAACATTTGGGATGTTTTTTTTTTTATTATTATTCCCCACGCATAAGTATCACGACTTGACGACCTGTCTTCTGTCTTTTTATTGCTACTATGTATTGTGGCAGGCTATTAAGTTGTAATTCGCTAAGCAAAAACAACATACATTAATTTTTTGCTTATTATTTCTACGGAATGGTTATTTACGTGCCAACATCTTTATTTTTTTGTTAATGTTTCTGGATTTTTTCCTTTCTGTTTATTTCTATTTTTTAATGAATTTTTTGGGATTGCTGTGTTTTAAAAATAATTTTAAGGCATTTATTTTTCGATTTCTTTATTCCTTTCAGAACAGACTTCCTTTAATTGTATGTGTGATTGGCATTTTGCCTTTAAGTGTTATGGAATGTCATTGTGTTAAAAACACTATTATTCATTTGTTACTAATAAAAAATAAACAGAACAAGATAAATATCAAAGCTACGTTTAATGGCGTTTAGTCCAATAATGGGAAGAGGTTAGAAAAGGATGCAAAGGCAAAGTATTAATTAACCCGTGGTTTAAACCATAGAGGTTCTCAAACTGTGCGGCTCAATTTGATCAGAGGGAAAACTAGAGTGTATTTTCATCAGAAAATTAAATCGCCTTACATTAGTAACAAAATAATAATTATAATAATAATTAGTATTATAAACTATATTAATAATTATTTATAACGAAAAGTAACGTGGAAAATATTTTGAGATGCAAATTTTAATTACCACGAATTTCAAAATTATAAAAATTCAGTGATTAGTACGAAATTTCTGATTTAAAATCTTAATAAGTTAAAAGTGAGGATTTTGTGACATTAAATCATGGTTTGTAAACAATTTCTTAAAAACAAATCACCCAATTACAAGATACTAAAAAAGATGTTAAAATATTCATTTGTTTAAATAAGAAATATTTATTATTTATTGTGCCAATTCGAGGGGAAAAAAACTATTTAATTTCAGCTTTTTGTTGCTAATACTTTTATTTTCAGTAAGAAGGGGGAGGGAGCATTCATTATTAATAAATAATATTGTAGCTATCTGCTTTAATGATAAAAAGGTTTAGCGGGGCCGATTCGATATTATTGGACCGGCTTGCGGATAAAACTGTACAATATTAATACGTATATGACCCTGATTTACTCGGATTTTGAGTTGAATATTCTGACTAATCGAAAGGTATATTTTTGTTAAAACTCATGTTAAACTTTATTTTAAAGCATAAATAATAAATTTATGCGATGCAAATGATTAGAAACGGAAGTCAATTAGATTATTAATGAATGATTGATTTGTACTCCTAACCATTTTAAATTAGAAATAATCATTATTGGATTTAGATTTAAGTTAAGAGAAATTTTTAACACTTTTAGCTTTTCTTTTATGGTCTCTTAGACGTGGTCTTCCCAAGAATTATTATTTCCAAGAATCATTTCATGTATACCTTAGTGAAAGAATCACTCGAGCATTAGCAATGGTGTTGTGGCACCCGTGGAAAAAAATTATCATACACGTCTGTTAACGTTGTAGCTCATCCTTTTTTTCTCCCAACTATGGGTCTTGCTTTTTTTTTTTTTTATGATTATTATTTATTTTTATTTCTGTGTCTTTTTCCCTCTTATGAAGTTTAAAAAATAATCGCGCTCGTTCTCTGCCAGATCTTCCACTTCACTCTCTCCAGCGTGATAGTTGAGTCCCTCTGACTTTTCCGCCTTTGCCAAGGTTTCCCCTCTTATAGGATACGAAGATAGTGAGAAAGACTGCGGGATTGCCTTCGGTTACAGTGACTACAGTTGCTTTCTTCTTCCCTTTTTCCCCCCTTCGTTCTTTTAGTTCTGTTCTTTGCTTTTTGTGTTTAATTAACCACTCGCTGCTGCTTACCGCGGAATGGGGTTTATGATGAACCTTTATTATCTGGTCTTTGTATAGGTGGTTACAAAATTACGACTCATGTTAGCAGCCTTATATTATTATTATTATTATTATTTTAATCCATAAAATATATGGTTATTATTTTAGGGAGCGGGTCCGTGGCTTCCTTGACCATAAATAATTTATTTAATTTCTTTTCGAGTTTATTTCTTTTTTGTAAATATTAAAATTTCTTTAATGAACTTTTTTTTTTATACATGATATTTATTTACAAAATAATTGAGCAATTATTAAATAATTTAGTAGAAAAATTAATGTAAAATTGTCCTAAAAGAATTTGGTAAAAGCAATTTTGTTTCAGAATGAAAATGAGAATTTTCGAAAAAAGAAAATCGTTTTGGAATTCTATAGTTTTTATTTTTGACATTGCTGTGTTGGTTTTGTTCCTCCATTTAATTTCAAAATTTGATTATTTTCTTCTTTTAAAAGATAATACAATTAGCATTGCACAAAAAAGAATATTCTATTAATTAGATATTAAATTAGAAAATGACAGTTGTTGTAATTATATATATGTTTTAATGACATAAGCATCTTATTATATTAAAACTTAAACAAAATAAATGGTAATTGTAAATAAATATATGGGCCCGTATATCGGTCCAGCCAATTATTAAAAAAATATATATATTTTTTTCTGAATTAGATATTTTATGTAATAGATTTTTGTGAATGCATGCTAAACTTTTATTTACACACTTTTATTTATTTTTATCGTCTATATAATATATTGGTATATATATGCAAAAAAAATATTTTTGTTAGCGTAAGGATAAAAGATTTTTATAGTTATTTATTTAAGTCTAATTATATTTTCGTTAAATAATAAAAAAATATCAATTATGGGTGAAAGTCGTGTATTTAGTATCAATAATTTCAATCATCACCATAAATAATGATTTTGAAACACAGTATATGGTGATTGAAATTATTTTCTGTCAGAACTTTTATTGTGATTTAAGTAATTTTACACTGGAGTATTTATTGTTAGATACAATTACAAGAATATAAATTAATTTCTGAATTTTTTTTTTTTATAATGTTAAAATTTTTCATTTGATGAGCGTATTGTTTATGAGAAGAAAAATGACTGCCTTGTATATTTCACTTATTACGAATTATAAATAAAAAGGATTACTATCGCCCATTGATTTGTTCGTTATTTCTTAATTTTTATTTATTTCTGAAACAAATTCAAATATGATTATGAAGAAACTTAGAATTTTTTTCAATCGAATTGTTTACTGTATAGAGGTATAAAAGCTAATTTTAAAAACCTTTTAATTGAAAATTCATGAAGATCATATAAATTTACCTTTTTTTATTTATTTTTCATCTAATAAATGTATGGGAGAAATGAATCAGAAAAATTCTTTCATAAGGGGATCCTTTTTGAGGAGAGGATTGTTAACTTATTTTTTTGAACATTATTTTAGTTTCATATCTTTTTTTTTTTTTTTTTTACTTAAATGTGCAAATACTTTATATATTGCTAATATCAAAATTTGAGTGTAAATTGATTTTTAACGAATGTTTCAGAACATTTAAATTGTTTGGAAGTTCCTAAAATTAAATATGTTTTGCTTAAAACTATTTTCAGCGTACATTTTTAATTCGGTAACCGCATGATAGAAAAATTCAAACCCCGACTCGTATTTTGTACTACCTGAGCGTTGTTAGCGTGGCGGCAACATGCTTTTCAATTTCTTTAGCCCTCTGGCTTTTTGTGCTGCTACTCACTTGGCAGCTGAGAGTGAGATGGTTCGACCATTCCAAAATGGGGCGGGAAGGCTGCTGTTTTCGGTACGTTCAAGCTGACACAGATTTAAAAGGTCTGGGTTAGTCAAAAGTTGTTTCCTTTTCCCCCCGTGTGCGGGCTCCTCGTTCTTCCCCCTCGCCGTCGAAATGTTTTAAACTGTTTTCTTTTCCATCACACTATTCTTTGTTGGAATTGGGCAGATGGTTTCAGTTCAATGTCGATAGTTGTGTGGTATCACTTTCATATTGGATTTTTCATTTAAAAACGAATGACGTTTTCTTTTCTTTTTTTTTTTTTTTTTTTTTTTTTTTTTAGTAATTTGAAATAAAATTTTGTTTGATATTTTAACGTTTCTGCTGTAGGAATGATTGTGGTTTAATTTGACTGTTGGTGGTAGTTAGTCCATCTGTCGACAACTTATTGGACAACAATTTCGGTTCTTATGTAGCAGCGATTGGAATTACTTGAATATAAGTAATTTCAAGGCTATTGTGAATTACAAAAAAAAAAAATGACCTATATACAATTAAGTGGGGATTTTAAACTTTGGACATTTTTTAAAGTTCTTCCGTATAACATTTATTTATAACATATCCTTTCTTGAACCGAAAACTATTCAGTATTTATTTTAAAAAAATCTCGTTGTGAAAAATATTTTAAAGCAGAAATAGATACAAATTTTGTCGCCATAATTAATCAATACTGCCATACTAATGCGTATGATACAATTCAGTTGAATGCTTTTCTATTTGCTTTTACACTTAGACAGTTTGAATCGAATCTGTAACGGCTGTAACTTTTTTTTATTTTATTGCTTCCTTCCGTCTCTCTTTGACGACAGACTAGGAAGGGCATCAACCTGTCAGTCAGCTGGAAGACTAGAACTTCTGCCCATTGGGCACTGATAGGGTAGGAACTTTCTCAACAATGCATTCCGTGAGGTAGCCACAAAGGTATGTTTCTCGACCTTGAAAACCCTTCGAGAAAAGGGACGGAATTTTTTTACAAGAAATAAAAAAATAAATAATTTTGAGTTAGGTGTGAAATTTTATTGCATTTGTGTGAAGTATTTGTTTATCAGTGTTAGTATTTTTAGAATATTTGGTATAAACCGTGGAAAGTAGTAGAAACAGGGGAAGAAAAAAAAAAAAAAAAAAGAAAGTTTTCTTTTCTGAAACATTTTATAAAATAATTTACTCAAAATAAGCAGACATATACCTAAAACCATGGCAGTAATATGTGTACATTGGTTTTTATCTGTATGTGATTTCTTTGGAATATGTTTATTAACGATTGTTTGTACATCAATCAATTTTCTGTATTTTATTCGTATAAGAATTATGAAGAAGCCATCGTAGAATAAAATTTAATTCTTATTTGTCATAAATATATTTCATAACAAGTACGTCCCGCTTCATTTCACTTCTTGTATAAAACTATCGTTTGCCAAATGAATCTATGATGTACGAATATTGATTTATTTACATATATTAAAATAATCTAGAACTCTTGATTTTTTACCCCCTATTATAAATCAAAAATAGTTTTTCGAACTTATTTATATTTATTGAATAAATTTTTTTAAAATACTTTTCATATTAATTTTGATTTTAATAAAAAAATTTTATTTATAAATTAAAAAAATTTGTGATATTATTTTGCGTGCGATTTCGACGACAAGTTATAACTTTATATATAGAATTGTAATAAGTATTGAATAACAATGTAATAGAAATGATTAAAGATGGCGTGATGATTTTAAAATAATGCCTAACATGCTTTTGCTCATCTTTGTTTAGAAAATCAAAATCAACTGCAGCGTAAGCAGAAGACGACGGCATTCATAAAAGCGGAAGTTGAGCTTTTAAACCTCGTAGGAGGAGAGGCTAAAGTGAAACAAATTAACCACCCGATGCATCTAGTTAACTACATTGTTACCAATTCACCTGTGAATATGTCACTATCATCCATGACTTTTAATAATAATGGAAGGCCGCTGAACGATAGATAGTTCTATTTTGGTTTTGGAGGAGGGAAGTACAGTATGTTATTTGGCGTTAAAGGATTTTCGCGATCGTAGCGTGGCGCTGTGTGTTAATCTTTCACCAAGCCTGTTTCCTATTGATCGGATGCATGGGCTCGCTTTCCTGTCTATCCGTTCATCTCCCCCTTTCCTTTCCTCCTTCGGACCACCGTCACGTCACGTTGGGGTGATACTGTGACCTTCTTTCCGCTATCCTTCGCAGAGACGTTCCTCCAGTGCCGCCTCTTCGCGGGGCGGGTAGTGTCTTGCAGGGGTTTTTATTTTTTGAAAATGAAAGTGGCATCGTTTATTTCGCTATTATACATTGTGATGCTTTGCTATTAAATGGAAACACCTATCGTTTTCTTTCCGCATGCTTATCTCTGCAAATTAACTAGTTTGAGTTTTTGTATAAACAGCGTACTACTGAATGACTGACTGTTTCCAAAAGAATAACAAGAATGCGATTATAGTTAAAAAACAAAAATAATTTTTTACGACAAATTTAAATGGCAATGAAATTATAAATATATTTTAACGTTCATTATTATTTATATTTAAATTTATGCTGTATTACTCTGAATTAGTTCTATTTTTTTCTATTCAAATTCTACGTTAAAACAATCAAAAACATACAAATCCATTTTTTTGATTTCAATTTCTTTTAGGAAGCTATAATACAATAAATGGTCGCTAATAATAATTCATTGCTAAGATCCCAACGATGTTTTTTTCTCCCTAAAATATTATTGATAAATGTGCACATAAGGGATACACATAATTTGGATTAAAAAATTTATATGAATTATTATGTACTTTGGACAATCATTTAAACGCGCTGATATCATTTATTATTATCTTGATAATTTATTTATTACCTTGGGCTTATTTTGAGTACACAGAAAAAAAAAAAAAGTCAATCAATTTTCTTGGAATTGGAAGTCTGGAATAAAGTGAAAACTGCTAGTAATACTCAATTGTGTGGATTCTCACAATATTTTTATATACATTTTGGATAGTAAAATTTAAATTCAAAGCTTTAAATGAAGTGAGATAATTACTTTTTTGAGAAATACATTTAAGTTTTGAAACAAAAATTCTTTTAATTATTTGGGAAAGTTATATTAAAAGATATACTGTTTCCTGTTTACTTCATAAGCGCCTTCAATTTTTAATAGGTGGAATAAAATCTTATTGCATCTTTTAAATCTGGGAAAATGTTTTTTTTTTTTTTTCTCTCTCCTGTCTTTCAAAATCAGGTTAATAAGAATGATAAAAAACTATCAGTTTATACAAATAAAAAATAAAAGTAATAATAATTTAAAAAGAGTAGGATGTATTCTCCGTTTAAATACAAATTAGTTTTATTAACCAGGGTATTTTGTGGAACTATTTGTTTTCAATTAAATATCGATTTATGAATTATGGAAATATAATCGCTTATTAAACGTTAATGAGTGATGCTCTATACTTATGCGCTATATTATGTGCTTCTTAAAGGTAGCGACTTGCAACTTTTCAAATGAATCTTATTCGGACAATTTCAGTCGAATTTAATTTAACTGCTTAGTAAAAGTAATTCGACAGCTTCTCGGCATCTAAGTCCAATTGTAGTGTTTAATGCCGTTTTAAATTGACAACATCTGATTATACCAAGAGCTTTTAAGTCTCTGAAACGATTGAAATAATGCTTGTTGAAAAGAATCGTTTGTTTTAAGAATTCGAATTGAGGAACTAACTCTAAATATTTAGTAATATTTTCATTGTTAAATGAGCTCATTTAAGAATATAATTATTTCTGCATATCTGTCAAATATTGCGAATTTTTTATGGAAACTTTTTTTATTATTCGCACAATATTTTTGTATTAACTACAAGAATATTGTGAGATTTTTTCCCGATCTTGATTCAATATATTTTATGTAAAAACTGATATTGAATTCATTAGCAAATTATTATTATTATTTAGATTATTTGACATTTAGCCTATTTCTACTTAGAATTAAATTTTAAGATAATCGATGTGGAAATATTAATTTTTTTGGAAAAGAAATATGTATGGTTGTTCATATATAAGGATTTCAGTACTAGAAGCCGTATTAGTCACAATTTGCAAAAAAGACTGTTCATTTCCTAGTGCTCTAGTATTTAAAAAAAAAATTAATGTAAAAAAATTATTTTAAAACACAACGAGATTATGTATATCATGAACAGAATTGTTTATTATATTTACATAAGTAAAAAGGAATATAGAGACATATTTAAACCAATTTCATTTGACTTTTTTTCAATGAATAATATTTTTCTACATAAAATATTGAATTTATGTCCCGATTCTTAAACGATTTTTTCGAAACGTTTTCCTTATTCAGGTTGTTATTGTATACAAATGTTACGTAACTTCAGGAAACATTTAAAAAGAACAATTTTAAAACAAGCACATAACATTTGGAAAAATCAGGAACATTTTTTTATATTTTATGTAATTTGTTAAATTATTTCTACAAAATTTTATCTCCTCAAATGTAAACTTTTGAAATAAACTGAGAATTGTATTCCCCCCTCTCACTAGCGATATCGATTATGAACATATATCCTTTTTTACCATCGATATACGTTGAGAAATTAGATTAACTGCACATATAGTAAGCAATATTTCAATTTTCTGCGCAGAAATATAAAAATATGTAAAGAAATATAAATATTCATATAATTTCTGCTAAAGAAAATGAACTTAATATAATTTTTTCTTAAATTTAATGTCTTGCCTTTTACATTAGTTTTGCAAATACACGTAAAGAACCATTATGGCTTTAAAAAGTTGAAAGGCTAAATATGCAGCTTTAAAAAATGTTCTGAATGTACAAAGCAATCATAGCTCTAATTTAAGTTAACAATAATTTTTAAAAAATCGAAATTTGATGTTTTTTAGGTACTGTGTCGCCTTAAGCCTAAGAACTTTCAACATTAACTGCTAAAGCAGCTAGTACTTGTATTATTGAAGGATGCGATTGAATTGCCTCCTTAACATTTAATTTTAACATTAATTCTCAGTATTTTGAAAAAAATTTTTTTTTTTTACATGGGTTGGAGTTTTATACCGATTCCTTTAAAAATGCTCGACTTCGACTCATCACCTCTGCTCTTTTAAGTTACTATGGTGATTTCAGTGACAATGACCATTTTGTTTTTCAATATGGATACTTGCGTTTTGTGTTTTGTTGAGCGAAGAACACTTAAGCATTAATTTATGATGCTTGTGAAAAATGTTTGTGGATAGGTTTGCAATATTTGTTTTCATATATTTTTATGTTAGAGTCGTTTTGAATAATACTGTTCTCGATAAAATAGGATGTGTTGGTAATGATTCGTAGAATTCCATTTTCGATGCTTTCTTCCATTAGGATGCTAGGCCGCAGATAGGTGTTGTATACTTTAAAATGGGTATTATTATTTGCTTATTAATGATAATTTTATTTTGGCGCTAGGGTAACAATTCCCAGTATTGTGGTAGACACGGTGATTTTTCTTCCGGAACTTTTCTTTGATGTAAGCGGTATGTTTTCTAATGGTGAGTTAGCTGGTCTAAGATCAGTCCAAGACGGGGGTAGCATGCAATTGCTTACTGTAAAAGGAAAGTAAAAGTCTTATGATAGATAATTAAAAAAAAAAAAAAAAAAAGAAACATTACAATATTAGAAAAATATTATATTCAGTTACTTCTAATTCATTATAAATTAGGAGATATCTTTTACAATAACATGATGGTGTGATTGACATTATGACTATTTGCATTATTATTATTTCCAACTCGCGTTAATTAGTGACGCAAATGTCTGTTTCATGAATGAATAAATATCTTATGTGTTTGCCAAAAACATAAAATATTTTTTTTACGTCTTTCCGTTTTTGAAATTGATTTAAACTAAGCAATAGTTATTGCTAGATAATGTACAAAAAAGGCTTACATCTATTTCGATCAATATGTATTTGTACGTATTGATCATACTAAAACGTTTATGAACTAATTTTTTGTTTAACCGTGTATATTTAAAAAAAAAAAAAAAGATCAATGTAATTACATGCATTAATTTATTCTATTTCCTTTTATCATAAGATTTTTAAATTTTTGTGCAGTCTTGTGAAAGTCGTCGCGTCTTTGGTGTACCAGTCGCATTTTCGTTTTATGTGGCGCATATAAATATGCGCATGAAACCAATACAGAATCATTCAGCTACTTCTGCGAGCTCACGCACGTTTGCAGGTGGGTTGTGATGGGAGGGGGGTGCAAACCTGTTCTATGTGTCCGTTTTGTGGAAGAAAAGAATGTATCTTTTTAAATTGATATTCTGTTATGCTAACTGTTTCATAAGCGAATTTGTTTTTATTTTAATTTAATAAATAACTAGGTATATTTTGAAAACTTGTATTTTAATCTTGTCAAAATTACTAATACTCAATATCAATATGCTTTGAAAAGAATTCACTCCTGTGATTCTTTTAAGAAGCTTCATTGTAAATAAAAGAAGGAATAAAAGTACTTTGGGGTATTAAAAACACTTAATCTTCACTTTATAGTAAAGCGTGGAATATGCAGAAATTAACATGGGAAATTTTAATTTTTTTTTAACCTTGTCTACACAAATTATACTAAAAATCTATCATATAACTATATTTTTCAATTCTGAGCATACAGGAAATATAACATACAAAAAAAAAAAATTACTGAAATATTTAAAAAGAATTTGCCTTTGAATGCATTACATTTTAATTGTCAGTTTTTGTATATTGCTGGAATAAGCCTTAAAACATATTATCCTTAAAAATATTGTGAATTTTTTAGAATCTGCATACTTTTTTTTGGTGTGGAAACTTAGTAATAGTTGAATTCTTTTAAAGAAAATAACTCAAACTTTTCATTTTCTTACAGTGTTTTATGTTATTAACTCAAAACACTGTGAGAAATTCTTAAATTAAGATTTAAGAAATGTTATTCTTAAACCTTATTATGTAAATTCTTTTTTATTGTGTTATAAAATTGACAGAACTGAAATAACTTTACATTCTTTAAATCTTTCTATTTTTCTTTAATTTTTTATTACTGTTTTAATCATTTCTGTATACACAAAAACAAGAATGGAATTAAAAATAATAAAAATTTGCTGGTAGGAAATTAATGTCAATATATATATAGAAAAAAATTGTAAAATGTATATTAAATTTTTTTCCTTTTAATATATTACCAAAGTTTCTTCTTAAAAATTGTGTTTTTTATTTGAAATAGAAATAAATATATACAGTACATTTTTGTTAAATATTTTCCCTTCTATTTTAATAGCGGATTCTGAGCAAGGATCGTGGGAAAGTGGACTCTCTTACGAATGCCGTACACTCCTCTTCAAAGCTCTGCACAACTTAATAGAAAGGTTTGATTTATTTCTTATTATGTTTCTTTATTTCTATTATATTACTCTTCACATTCTTAAGAATATAATTTTTTACCCCAAACAGAAATTTAATGTCACGGGGCTTCTCAAGACTTGGAAAATGGTTTGTTCAGCCCTATGATGGAAGTGAAAAGATTGTCAGAAGGTACTTTTAAACATTTAAAGTTATTTTTTTTAATTACCTCAATATGATTAATTTTTCACATTGTTTATCAAGAAATCTCCAATATTCAAAAGTTAAAACTTCTGAGTGAATGTTTTCATCATCAAGTTATTTTATTATGAAGATAAATAATTCAACATGAAAATATGGTTATAAATAAATCTTGTTAAACATTAAACTTCAGAAGGAAAATTTTGTCTTTTTCTGTATAATGTAATCACAAAAGGTGCCTTATATTATGTTAAATTTTATGTATATAAGTCAGTTAATTTAGATAATCTATTTCTTATCTGTGCTAGGATCTACAAACAATCCAAAATTATAGAAGCAAGAAAAATCAACTTTTTCTTTTTTTCTTTTTTTTTTTTTTTTTCATTTCTGGTAAATATGTATATTTTAGTAATTACACTCTTTTTTAAAAAACTTCTATTAACAGCTTTACCATTTTTTCAAAATTGTTTCTTCTTTTTAGTTAGAAAAAAAATTATTAATGGAAATTACATATTTATGTAATTTTTAAAAAGCTTCTTACATAAATTTTTATATAAGTCATTTAAAAAAATCTATGAATTAATAGATAATTTTTAAACTTTGAATTAATTGCTTTTATTTTGCTTAACTTCGATTTTCAATTTTCATATTTTAATGCTATGCATGAAATATTGTCAGGAAAAAAAAAATATATATAACAATTTTTAAGTCAGAAATAAACTCAATTTTGGTAGCTTGAATTTTCTTATTTTAAACAATTTGTGTGTGTTCAGGATAAATTTTTATTAATTAAATTTATTTTTGGTAAAATAAATTTGTCATTATTTTTGCTTATTATTTAAAATTTTTTTTTCTTTTCAGCCAACAATTTTCTTTTTCTTTCAACTTTTTATCCATGGTGAAAGTACAGTATGTGCCAGCGCAGATGTCAGACAACGAATTCCAGTGTGCCAGTTAACACGTCAGCACTTATCATTAGCACAAGGAAATCACACAGGATTAAAAAGGTATCCATTCACTAACTAATTTTATAAAATTTCCATTTTTTAAATAATTTTTGATTGAAGATAAAGTGATTCTCCTATATTTTACTTACATTTGAAAATCAATAATTATAATGAGATTTTATATATATACAACCAATGAACATGGGAAAAGAAAAGTTGTGTAGGAATATTTATATATCTTTCAAATAACTGCAATTTGTTGCTCCATTAAAATTTAAAATCACTTAAATCATCTGCCATATTGTTATACAAGGATTCAGATGGCTAACCCAAATAATTTATTAAAAAAAAAAAAAAAAAACAACACAATTGATCACGAATAAACTTTAATGATTATAAAGTTGAATAGTTGAAAAAATAATCAAATATGCAAACTGTTCATTAAACAGTATATAAAAAAATGCTGCATGTTTTTGCTTAAAAATTATTTTATTTTATGTATAATTATATTAAAAAAATTAAATTAGTAGTAGAAGGAATGCCCCCCTTGTTCAATTGTCTAAATAATTTAAAGTCATGCATAATTTGTGATTTTTTATCTCTTTCTTATTAAATTTTCCATGTAAACATATAAAGTGACGTATTAAATTTGTTAATTATACTGTGCATAAATAAAATTTACTTAAAGCAAAATGTAAATTTTAATATATTTTCTTTTGAGCAGAGTAATAATTTTGAAAATTATTTTATTCTGAATGAAATAATTTTTCCTATTAAAAGTTAATTCAAAACCTTATAAATGTTTTTATGCTAAATCTACATTGCAGAAGATATTTAAAATAAATAAATAATTGGCAGGTATGGAGGAAAAACCCATTTATTCTAAAATTTTTATGGTCTGAAACATAGCTTGAAACTTTTTTAATTTCTATTTTAGTGATACTTTGTCCTTATGGAATGGCAGGCGCATTGACAGGGCAGAGCTATAAAGATACTGATTTAACAACACAAAGGTTGTTAAGTGAATGGAGTCATTTTTATCCTGTTCGATCTAAAAAAGAAACAGTGCCTGATGACGATCATATCATGCCTGCAGTTGAAGTCATTGTTGGTTAGTAAATTTGCATTTTCTTTTTATATATAATATAAGAATTAGAATAAAAAAAATACATTTATGGGGGCAATTATAAAATTGTGTTAAATGCTTTTAAATGTTTTAAAACTGTTAAGTTCTATTAAATTACTCCATTCATTTGTTTGTTTTTTTATGTATGGATTTAATAATAATTAAAGCTTATTTTTTCATTTTACCTTATTTTTAATGTATTTTATTTTCATTTTAAATTACTTTTCTTTAAAACAAGAAAATGTATGGTAATTCTACTACCAGCTTTTTTCCCTGCAAGTATAAACTGACTATTAAAGAATTTTTGCATTTTTATTAAAATTTAAATGAATTGAAATAAATATGTACAAAAATAAAAAGTAGAATAATAAGTTTATATGTTTCTATTATTAGTTTAATATATATATATATATATATATATTTAAGGTGGCATCCGAATGCGATATCCATCCAGTTATGTGCTTGTCACTGAAGTTGATGAAACTGCAGCCATCGGATCGAACCCAAATGCCTCTCATTTTCATCTTTTAATAATTCATCTTCCAACTTTTGTGCTTCCCAGCAGAAAGCTTCCTTACTCACAGGTGTTCTTACTCCTCCTACATCTCCATGTGATCCTACTTTATCAGCAAATAGTGCTTTTAGGTGGTACATCTTCAGATGCTTTCGGTGAAAATCTTGGATACAGTGCAGCATATTCCACTGCATGGAAAATTAAAGAAGCTGTTTGGCAGGACAGTGCACTTCAGGGCAAGAAACAAAATCCAGAAGGAAGTGACCAGTCTGGAATATGGGATTTTAGCGATCCCTCATCATTAGTCAGATGTGATTGCTCAAGGTGGGTTAATGTTTAATTTGTGTGTAGATTTTAGTTCTTAAATTTTTCTGTCCTTTAAAATAGTATAATTATAAAAATATTAGGGTCAATAAAATATATTTTTATTCAGCTTCCTCATTTCATTGACTCTGTGCTACTATATTAAAAGTAACTTTAAGCTGATTGTAGATAGGTGATCCCAGTTAATCAAAAATCCTATAAAAAATAGTATCAAAAAGTTTATGCAGGATGACCATTCAACCTGGAAACCAGGAAGACTTAAGGAATTTAAAACGTCAGGAAAAAAAAAATGAGAAAGTTTTTGAAAACTAAAACTTAAAATTAAATTTTAAAAATGAAAATTCAACTTTGAAACCTAAGAAAAGTTCAATTTTAACACTACAACTATCACATCTAACCCCCTCAGTTATCGTTTCCTTCATACTTCTGTCTTCTTTATTATTGTCTGGATCGCAGATCTCATTATTATTTCTCATTACTGTCATGCATATGCCATACTTTTGCCTTTGATTTCATCTTTAGAGGTCACCTTTCCTTTTCATTATGATGTAATTTACGGTATTCTCTTTGGAATGATTTTTGTTTTTTGATTTATTTTGTTTCACTAACAATGTCAGTTTCTGCATGGCGACCCATGTCCCAAGAAAAGAGGATCAGGTTCAGCTGGGTTGCGACTCTTATGTGGGTAACACATCACTATAGTCTCCGCTTCTGATAGACGGGCGGTGCACCCCAGTTTCCAGGTGTGTATCAATCGGCTAGCAATTAACGGTCCCTTTTGTGTCTGCATTTACTCTTATTCAAGCGATGGGTCACTTCTTGGGCATCTTGCTAAAGGTGAAGGTCGATCCAAAGAGGAATCTGGAATTTTGTTTATTTAGCCTGAAAACTGGGAAAAGTTGGTAAATTTTACCTTGAAGGGAGAGTGGCCACCCTGTTATATGAAATTTTATTAACTTGTAGATATTTTCCCTTTAATTTGCCTGTTTATGTTAGTATAATTATTCATTACTTTTAGTTATTTATATTTAAAGTATTTATATTTATGATTTAATAATTGCACATTTATGAATGTGACTGATACATCTTCCTGATATCTGAGAGTTCTGATTATGTATACTTATATATTCCACTTTTTACAATCAAATTATTTAATTTATTAATATACAATACAATATGTGAAGGCAACAAAATAATACAAATTATTCAAATTGAACATAAAATGTTAAGTTTCATGCATTATGTGTCACTCTTAATATTCATGCTTAGAAAATTATCATATATATATATTTTTTCCAGTATTGTAATGTATTAAACTGTCCATATTTTATTTGGTTGATAAAATAATTTTTTATGTACTGACATTATTAAAATAGAAAATCTTTTAGGTTAAAAACTGTGAATCAAGAAAAATGAACAGTTTAAAGATACCTACAAGTACAAGTTCGTCGAGCCCAGTTGTTTCAATTTCAAGCCCTTCTGTATCTGTTGACAGCCCAAGCAGCTCTGCTAATGGGATTAGTTCTGCCAGTGCAACACGTAAAAATGAAAAGTCTGATAAACTAAAACAACTAACTCATTACAGGACTTCAATTCCTTTTCATAAACGTAGTGCATATTCTGATAGTGCTGAAATGGACACTTTTTCAACTTCATCAACCTTCACTGCGGTTTCTATGCCGGGATCTTCATTGCCCAATAGTGTAAATACAAACTTTCAGTTCAAAGGTTTGAATCAATCATTACGCTCCTCCACTCCAAGTGGCCTTCCACAATTACATACATCAGTTGTCCAGCCATCATCTCCCCTTCCTGATACCCCTATGACTGATGGTACGAACTCACAATCAGCAGAACT
Organism: Caerostris extrusa; assembly: GCA_021605095.1. Taxonomy (NCBI): domain Eukaryota; kingdom Metazoa; phylum Arthropoda; class Arachnida; order Araneae; family Araneidae; genus Caerostris; species Caerostris extrusa. The sequence goes on from BPLR01018884.1 coordinate 84,453, forward strand.
TGCAATGCCTACTTTATCTCCGCACCCTCCTGCAATTAAAGAAGAGGAAGATGATGAAGAAATGCCGCAAGAATCTCAGGACCAAAAGTGGCGTTAAAAGTCCATCGTCAAACGCTCCAGACACTAACAGTAATGGGACTAACAAAGAAAAGTCTCAAATGAGCAGGTAATTAAATAATTATTCATACTGATTATGTTTTGAATGAATTGTTTATTATGTTTTGCATTAATAATTACAGGATTTCTAAAAATGTTACTATAATTTCATAAAAAAATGGTGAAAAATCAAATATATAAAAGGTCATTCAAAATTTTAAAACATTTAGAATGTTTTTTTTTTTTTTTTTTTATTTTCATTTATGTTTTTAAACTTATAAATATTGATTGATGCAACTGAATACTTTTTATATCTTATGTGTTTCAATGATTTTGCTAATTTAAATAATACTTGCTTTATTATTGACATTTTTAATTAATGTTCTGTTGTTAGCTCCAATTCTTGTAAACATTATAAGCATTTTCTTAAAAATAAAAGTTATTATTTAAAAAGCCTTTTTCCAATTTACATTACTAATCTTATCTAATTTCATAAAATAAAATATCTAAATATCTATAAACCTTGTATATTCAGGTGTGTGTGTGCATGTGTGTATATGATTTATGCATGAGGATTTTTGGTAAATATGTAAAAAAATTCACATTTATATAAATTTTCTGTTAAAATAAATTTCTACTATTATAGCAAATTATGATTTTATTAGTTACTGTATCTTTAAGCATGGCTCATTCATTGAAATAATAATTAAAATTTTTAGGTGTCATCTCCTTTTCCAAATGTTGCTGCTGTGGTGGAAAATATGAAAGTTGAAATAAAAGAAGAAGAATCTTCTAATTCACAAAACAATTGTAACTCTAACAACAGTGGTGTACCAAGTAACAACAGCAATAATTGGGCTCAGGAGCCAGTAGAAGAAGCAAAAACCTTCTGTTGCTCCAACTTCTCTATCTTTAGTGCCTACTCCACATTTAATTCCTGTTCAGGGATTAAAAGACCTGCTTTGACTGTTTGTTCTCATGAGGATCCACATGATGAATTACTCATGGATGGCCTACTTTATGATTACGCATTCCTTAATAATCCTTTATGGTTAGTATATGAAATTATTTTTTATTAAAACATTATAACAATGTAAAAACATTTGTAGTTATACTATTAATTTGCCATTCACTTGCTGTTAATAATTGAACAAAAGATTTTGTGAATGTATTTCTATAAATCATTTTTTCTTCCATTAAATTTTTTAGCTTTATCTTCTATGTAATTAGAAATTATAAAATTCTAGTTATTTTTTTGTGGATAAAAATTGAATTTATTTTATATATAAATTGTACCTTAGTATTTTATAGTAGATAGAAAAACAATATTAAAGGTTATTATTAATAACATATAATAATATTTATTTTTTTAGAGGTTAAAAAATAATTTTAAGTTATTTACAAAAAACCTATGTAAATTATGCATATCTTCTTATTGTTTCAATATCATGGATATTTTTTATATTGTTTAGAAACAAGCACAAAATTCATTTAAAATATGTTATATGTCTATGTTGGTATTAAAGACATTAATTTATTTCATTCATTTCTAAAATTGGCTGTTAACTGCTTCATTAGTAAGTACAACTCTGTAGAAATGACATAACCATTATCACATGACGAATTTTCAATGAGTTTAATTTTAAATTTTTCATAATTTATGAATAGTTTAGCATTAACGTTTTTAGGAAACATTTGAATATACTTTTAAGATTGACTAATAAGGTACTTGTATTTTCTTAGCATACATAATATAATGAGGTCAGCTTTTTGTATCATTGATGTATATTTAATTTTTCAGTTTTTCTTAAGCGGTTTACTTAATTTTTAATGAGTAAAAATATAAAATATTTATTTTATAATACTAAGAGAAATGTATTATTTTGAAAAAAAAAAAAAAAATAGGTTAGCTCTATTTATAAATTTTTTACATTAATTTCAATATTTTTGATGGTCAATGAATGACATTTTAAAATTAATTATAGGGAGAATACATCAATGAAAAGAAGGCGACTTTGGCCGGAAAGAAGTATTAAAACAGAAACTTTTGAAAATGGAGAACAACATTATTATGGAAATGATCGTTCCAACTCTATGCAAATTGACGATTGTCAACCATTGAAACCCAAAGATCCTTATGAGTTTAATGATGAATTTGATGAAGATAGTCCATCTTCAACTGGATTTCGTGCAAGAGTAGATGTATGTATCTAACTTTTTAATTCATTTTTTTAATTAAGGAAATTTCTCATTTTACTTATTTGAATACAGCAATAATTTATTAACTTAAGAGTCTTTACTATTAGGGCTAAAATTAATTAAAAAATCTTGTTTGATGTTTTAAAAAATAAAATTGTTTTCTTTGTTTATAAGTTTTTGTTTAACTGAGAAATGTAAATACATTATATATTTGCACAGTGCATGGAATTTCGCATGTCCTATTGCATTTAAGTATGCTGAACTGAATGTAAAACTTATTTTTTTCATTTGAGTATTAATCCTTCAATTCGTTCATTATATTCCTTTAAAAATATTTTATAAGGTATTAATATTTCTTGCTCAAAGATTTATGTTAATTTGAATTTTTAAGAGAACACAAACCTTTCATTATTTATACTCATTCTTTGATTTCTTTTCTGCGTTTAGGGAAGAAGATATCAAGCCCAAAGATCCTAATTTGCCACCGACTCCCTGATTCACAAATCCTCACTCCTGGTCAAGTGATATCAGCTCCTTTGACTCCTATACAGGATCCTCCAAAACCACCTTCAAATGGAGAGCAGCCATCCTCTCCACTCACACCAAGGAATCAAAGTTCCAGTTTCACCAGTGAAAAAAAAAGATCTCCAGTTGACAGATAAAGATTTAGATAATTTATTTGAATCTTCTTCGTCTGACGACAGTGCAGATGATGTGGTAAATAAATTTTTCTTTAAATATACGTTCTCCCCCCCAATTTATTAAATCACTGCTAATTTCCTCTTCTCATTTTTGGACTAAAGGGGGGGACTAGTTTTTATTCATGAAAGGATAAGTATTTTTAAGGGAGAGTGTGCGTCTGTGGTTTTGTAGGCAACTTTCAATGTTTTTTATTGGCTTATTATTTATTTTAAATTTTTAATGAGCTAATAATTATATATTTCTTATTAGTGTATTTATTTATTTTTACTTTTCATGAGCTAAATTACATTGTTAAAAAATTTATTAGTAACTTACGTATATATCAGCCTAGCCTGAAATTATGTGTATATATATATAATAGTTTTGAATTTTTTTGTTGCTTTATTTGTATTGCTTTTAAACCACAGCATTTTTAATTCTGTATTTTAATTATTTGCTACTTATATTTCAGGATCCTTCTACACCATTATCTGCAAAATTGTGTGGCACACCTGAAGAGCCTTCATCGGGAAAATGTAAAAACAACTCTTTTTCTTCAGGGATGTTGTGTAAGTATTCGTATCATATAATTTTAGTTCATTTTCATTTAGTATTAATTAAGATCATTTAAAATATTTTTTACAAAGTCAAATAGTTTAATGATATCCATTGTTAAGGATTTTCAATTTTAATAAACACTGTACTGAATATGATCAGAATTTTAAACAAATAATTATATTTTTTTAGGTGCAGCTGAGTTAACACGTATGTTTCCTACTCCTCCATCTCTGGAACATAATACTGCCCAGTCTCCTTCTGGTCCATTATGTGGTACAGATTTATTAACTCTTGACAGCACAGATAGTTATCGGGATCGTACAGATGCGTATATGGATGGCGGCTGCAGCCCGTATTATGAACCTGTAAAAGTATGTTTCCATTTGGATTTGTCTCTAATGTTTTTAGTGTAGATGATAAAAATTATTTTCTATTGTTTTTCAAATTTCTCATTAAAGATTGAGAAAAAAACTTGATACCTAAAAAAGACGAAATGATTTGGAAAAGAGCTTCTATTATTAATTGCTTTAATTTAATGTTGATTCTCCTTTTAGGATTGGACTTTTGTTTTTAAATTACCTACTCAATACAAATTTATTGGTTCTAAAAGATATGCTCCACTAACCACACTACCCAGTCAGGTGCATCCTATTCCACTATCCACAGATCACATTTATAAGCCCTCTTGGACAAACACTGTATCTACTCCTCTTCCTGCCAATTCATCGCAACCTAACTCACAACCAGTTGGGTATGTTGAAAGACTCTCTTCAAATTCAAAGTAAGTAGAAATACTTGTGCTAAAATCATTTTGATGTTTCTTTTAATTATGTTATGTCCAATAAAATCTAGAAAAAGGTATTGGGAACAATTTTTTTGACCAATAAGAAATAAATGGGACCCAGTTTTTGTGTTCTTTCCCTGATGTTTCAATGCAAGATTTCTAAATGCTAATAAAGTACCGAATTTGTTGACCATAATCAGTCATGCATTGCTTGGCATATTTCTTCATCTGATCATGACACTCCCCATCCCACCAAATCCCTTTTTGAATGGTCCAGACATATGATATTGATTCATGTGAAATTCGATGAATAAAATATAGGATTGGATGTTTAAGGCTAAATGCAAAATTATGTTTTCTTTTTTATTGTAGCTTTAAAATCTGAATAAAAGGCACTTGTGACTGTATTTTTTCTGTTGAACTAGGACTCTTGTTAATTTGACGAACTTGCACCATTTTTCTGTATTTTCATTCAGTAGCCCTTGTACTTGTTCAAAGCTTTGATAATCATATGTTGTTTTTGCTTTAGTACATATCTCTAGTGCAGCTGACATCTTTACACTGCTTATTCTTTTGCTCTCACATGTCACGCAATTAATATTTCTAACATTACTAGCAACAATATGGCCAAATTATAGGATAATGTTACACTTTTAAATTCTCTTAAATTATTGTTTTTCATAGGACTGATCTTTATAAATTCAGAAATTAATTTGAATAATTCTGGAGGTAAATAAATTTGGTGAAGTAGAGTAAAATATTAACCTGTTTACTTTATAAAAAGTTTTTTATAGATTTATATTGGAAAAAAATGTGTGTGCCACAAATTCTGTTTATTTTCGGCAGATTAAATTTGTAAACTAATAATACGGAATAAAACATTTTATGCCTTAATTTGAAAGGCAGATATTAATCTTAAACATACCTTTTATAAAATTGCATTTATTTGTCAAAACATCTTTAATTAATATTTTTTTTTTTTTTCTCCTTTTCAGTTCCCAATTTCCAGTTATACCAGTAAGTGAAGGAGAAAGAATGGTGCCGCCCATGTTTTCTGTAGATCCTCCAATTGATCAACGAACATTGCCTTTGAATTATGAATTGCAAAGCCCAGCATCCAATGCATCATCCTACTTGAACAAACATTTAAATTCCATCGACAGTAGTGGCACAGCTTCCTCTATACCTGAAGCACACAGTCTGCTGGTAAACCTCGTGTTAGCTGACTCCATGCTCAATCTGTTTAAAGACCATAATTTTGCAAGTTGTACTCTTTGTGTATGCAATATGAATACCAAAGGTGCAGATGCAGGTATCAACTTACCTAGCAGTCTCATACCTTCTGGAACTGATGAACCACAGTACAAATGCACTTGTGGTTTCAGTGCAGTTGTGAATCGTCATCAAAGTCATCGAGCAGGAATTTTCTACGAAGATGAACTTGATATTACTGGTCATCGTTATGAAACTTTTTCTGTCGTAAAAGCCTTGCTTTAGTGGAGAGTGCATCCTCTAAAAAAGACAGATATCACTCAAAATTTAGAGGAAGAAACAAACGCTCAAGTGGACCATGTGCCGCATACAATTGTGGACTTAATAAAGCTGCAATGCTCACATATATATTCCTCATTTTCATTGTTTCACAAAGCCGAACAGTTTCGCTATTTTGATAAGTTAAATTATCATTGCAATGCCCTTGAGATATCAGATGGGTGTGAAGTGTGTTTTCTTGCATTAGATACAGGTAGACAAGCTGTTGACAATATGAATAACAACAAAATGGATGAAAATTTAAAGTCTTCCTGCCTTCATAAGTGGCCTTATCTTGCAGGTAAATTTTAAGGGTGGATTTTGTGATCAAAGTTTAAATTAATGTGTCATCATACAGCCTATTTTTACATTATAAGTTTAATTTTGTATTATTATACAGCTTAGCTTTATATGGTAGTTTTATTTCATTTCATTTATAAATTAAAACTTCACAAAAAGCTTGAATATTTTCTTTAATTGGCCAAATTTTTGCTTGCAGTAAAAAATATGTGTAACCTTATTAGTTAAATTGCTTTAATTTAAAATTTTTGTCTATTTGTTATGAATATTCAACCTTATGGCATTAAGAATTTTTACATGTTTTTATGTCTTGTAAAAGATTTATTTCTAATTACAATTGAAATTATTATCATTTAAAAAAAAAAAATCCTGTAATTAACCAGGATTAATTAATCACTTGATGTTTCTACTTTGGAATATTTTATTCTTTTAATGCAAATTTTCTATTAGGACTATTAATATTTTGGTCACTCGGAAATTCAAAATGCATTTCGATTCTTATACAAGTAAATTTGAAATTATGAAAATTGTAATGTAAATATGTAAATATACATGGTTTTTGTTTTGAGAATGAAGATTTGTCTTTCTTGGTCTTCATCGTATTTATACAAATGTAAAAGATTTTTCTTTGTATTATATTTATATTAGCTAACTTGCATTCATTTGTAGTGAAATTGGTTTAAATTTATTAATCTTCAAGAATTTAAATTTTAATCATCATGAATTTTACTTCAAAGATGAAAATAATAGAGAATACGTAATGGGTAGTTGCTACAAAAATTAATTTATTTTAATATTTTAAAAACTCATAATGATATAAATGTTTTTATTCTTAATAGTTAAATGTTGAACAGTTTATTTGAAATTAATTATAAAATATTAGGCAAAAATCAGATGAGTATTAATTACATTGTTATTTATTAAATGGCCATGTATAAATAAATGATTATTTTTAGTACTTTAGATCAGAAGAGAAAATATTTTATTTATTATCTCACCTGATTCTTTTTTTTGAATTTCAAAAATTATAAATCAGTGAATTGTGAATTAATATGTTTTTTTTTTTTTTTTTTAATCAGAAATTCCCAAAATGTTTATGAATTACATTGTTTTTTAATGAAAAAAAAAAAAGGGGGCTTAAAGCTCAGTGTTTAATTAGACTTTTCAATAAAACCTTAACAAAATTTAAAAGCCATAAAATTTCTGTGTACATTATTGAATAAAAATAAATAATGCTTCATTTTGCTAATTATTAGACTATACCATATGTAATTAAATTTTTCTTAATAAATATTTAATTAGTGAAGCAATTTCATGAATTGGAAACTTTAGTAAATATTAAAATATATTAATATTAAGTAGTTATTGATAGTATTAATAAAATTCAACAAATTTTGAGTTGCATAGAGTATTTTATACAGTTAAACATTAAAATTTCAGTGGCTTAAAAATAATGCTTAGGTTGTTAAAAAATATATAATATTTTGTTGAATTTAAAATTATTTAAATAATTTTTTTATGGATTTTGTAATTAAACTCTTATTTTGAGGTTATATAATATTGTATATTAATTTTGTTAGTATTCTTAAGTATTTTTAAAATTTAAAGTAATACTTTTTTTTTTTAATAGTTTAAAATTTTATATAATTAATTTTCTGCCTTTTTTTTAATGTATTGTCATTAAATTTTCAAAAGTTAAATATTTTTTAGGAATGAAGTTTATAATTATGTAAAGTTTTTGTAATTATAGTTACTATTTTGATTATTTTTTAAACAAATTATATGTGTTGATTATTATTGAAAATTATATGTTGATTAAAAGAATATTGTTATTGAATTAAATTCCATAAGAAAATTGTAATTTTCTTTCATCTTTTTTAAAATACTAAATATTAAGTGCTTATTAATTTTGTGTAGCTAAAGTACCAGTGAGCAATTTAGAAGTAGTCCATCTTCTGCGATCTCTGCAACCTGTTCTCCAAGAAGCAGTGCAACAAAAGACGTCACCAAAGATTGTGGGAAGTCACATATCCAGTTTTAGGGCCACTGACATGGAGGCAGTTCCATAGACTAGCTGGAAGAGGTATTTATTATTTTGTAATCTTAATCAAATTGTATGTTATATAAAAAAATTATAATCTATAATTTTTGTATTCTAATTAAATTTTTTTTTTAAGGTACTGAAGATCAGTGTGAACCACAGCCCATTCCCTCAATTCTTGTTGGTTATGATAAGGATTGGGTAGCTTTGTCACCATTTGCCTTAAAATACTGGGTTAGTTTCTTTTTCCCTTCCTATTTATAATTTTTAGAGTTGTAATTTGAATTGATATTAGAAGTAGAAACCAAATTAGTTAATTTTTTTAAAAAAAATTTTAAATTCATATTAATTTTGTATCTAATAGATTGTAACATTATTTAACAGTCCTTAATAATATTACATGTATATTTATTCATTATACCAATATTCAATATGAACAATTATCAGTAGACCAATGTAATTTTTTCTTGTTTCATTAAAAGTTTTCTTTGAACTTCATTTGAATAATAATAATGTTAATTGTCTTTCTTTTAGGACAAGCTATTACTGGAGCCTTACACAAACAGCAGAGATATTGCTTATGTCGTTGTGGCTCCAGATAGTGACTGTGTCTTAAATCCCATTAAAAAATACTTCAAAGAATTGAGCACTATTTATGAATTATGTAAATTAGGGAGGCATTGTCCTATCACTAAAGTATTAAGGGATGGTATTATGCGAGTTGGAAAAGGTACTGCTAAAAAATTAGCGGATGAACCAGTTGACGAATGGTTCAATCTTGTGGAGATGGACCCATTGCAAGTCGACTTAAGTTATATGCACAAGCATGCAGATATCATTTAGGTAAGTAGTTTCAATGAACATATTTTTTTGGTTAGAGTTCTTCTGTAATATATTGTAATAATTTGTGTCTTTTTATATTTGTTGTTATATTTCATGTTAAATATTTTCAGCTCACATTTAGCAACACAACCATTTTTGATAGTAGTCTCATAGATTCCCCACCTGTTTTAAAACCACCTGATAAACCATTGTCTGTTGCTTCACCTAGAACTGCAGTAGGCGAGAATCAAGAAAAAGATCAACCTTCTTTTAAAAAACTGAACCAGGTTTTTTTTAATATATATTTTTATAATGCAAATTTGATATGGAAATCTGAAAGCAATGATTTTTTTCTGATATAATTTATTTCTGCAGCATGGTGTTTGTAAATCTGTTATAAATTAAATGTTGTATATCTAAGAGAAGTATTAATTTACAGATCTGTGTAATGCTTTGATTAGGTAATATAATGTTCATAAAACAATACAAAAAATTGACCCAGATCTGGGAATTTTATGGGGGAAAAAAATGTTATTAGTTAAATAATAAAAATCAATATAATAAATTTATAATCTGAAAAGAAATAATTTATTGAAACGTTAAAATATATGGTGAATTACTGATATTAAAGTTCTTACTATAAATAATATTATTAACTTACAATTTTCATATATATTATATTTAGGGGTTAAAGTTAACCTTTATTTTTAAATTTTCAATGTTCATAAAAGGAAATTCTTTTTTTTTCTTTTAATAGATATCAAAAAATAGAACCCACTGGAAATAGTTCCAGTGATCAACCATCTGTATCTACTGCAAATTCAGATTCTACTGATATGGAAGACAACCAACAAACACCAACAGTAGTTATTTATCTAGTTGAACCTTTTACTCATGGCTCTGCTGATGCTGATGTTTACCGGCTTGCTAGTCTTGGTCTTTTAAGGTCATATACCCATATGTTACAGTTCTTGCCAGAGCATATAAAGAATAATATTCATTTACAGGTACTGTAGAGTATTTTATTTTGTTGATAGATTTACTAATGTCTCTACTTACATTAGGAAATCTATTAATTATTAAATCCATTGTAATATTGTACAAAAAAAAAAATCTAAAGAAAACAAGTTTTAATTTTTCAAAGAAAACTGTTGAGTTAATAAATTTGATATGTAACTAATAAAAAATAAAAATTTTATTCAATTTCAAGGAAATTATTTTCTAACATATCTTGGATGATGTCAATACATCTTTAAAAATTATGTAAATTTAATACATAAATATTATACACAAAACAATGAATATAACTTCTTGGAACAAATCTAGTCAATTAATATTTGCAATTTCTTTTCAATGCAGCATGCTTCGAGATCCTTTTAATTGTTGAGAAAGAAAAAACATTTCTATTAATGTGTAGACTATTACAACTATCAAAATCAACTACATTAAAATCAAACTATGTAATTTGTTATAAATGAGCTCAAAAGTTAGTTTCTACTATCTTTTCTCAGCATGACATTAAAATGAGTACAATAATTTATGGAAACTTATAAATTTCCTTTTATAATAAAATAAAATAAAAAATGTTATATTTATGTTAATTTTGAATTTAAAAAAAAATTTTAATAAAAAATAAATAAAATTCTACATTTTGATTGAAAATTTTTTTTAAATTCTGTGGATAAAATCTATTTAAATATTATTTACTTTAATTATAAAATTAATGAATACCTCGAAATGCTAGTGTTGTAAACATTAAACAATTGTATTTTTATATTTAGGTTGTAACGCTTGATTCAATATTGAGCCTGGGACGAATGGAAAATTCTGAAAGGCGCAAAGATCAGCTCAAAGCATTGGCTTTTTCAGTTTTCTCTCAGTGTCATCAAATGTATATGCACCAATCTATTGCCAAGTCCCTGACTGGGTTTGGTCCTGCAGCTGCACAAGATGTGTTCTTAAAAAATAGAGATGTGAGTGTTATTACATTAATTTTTTGCTTTTGTTTACAGCAATAAATTCTAGATTGAACTTTGTTTCAAAAGAGCTTTGATTTTATTGAATTGAATTAAAATTTCAAGTTTATTTCAATTTGTTCATTCTCTGTATTAATAAATTTAATTTTACAAAAAAAAAAAAAAAAAAAAAAATTCTTAAAATGCTTATTCTTCAATTAAAAGCAAAAATTATTTTAATTTTGTGAAAATAAAGAAAAACTAACATTTATTTATTTTTAGGCACGGCATTGTATGTTATCGCCTCCTCCAAGTAAAGTATTCACGTTAGCTCCTCAAAAAGATAAACAAACAGAATTGGGTGAAATGTTTGGGGATAGGAGAGAAAAATCAAGTATTTTATATTGTACATATTGTTTAACTGAAGACCAGAGGTGGTTGGTTGCTAGTTGTACAGATGACAAAGGCGACTCTTTACAAACTTGTTGTATCAGTATAGAAGTTCCCAATAGGTAAATTGTATAATTTTTATCATTAATCGGTTTTAAGAACTCAACTTTATGCTCCTCTTTCATTTTATCAACGTTTCCTTATTCTTGTGAATAGATCCCTAATTAATATTATATTAATGCTTATGTTTCCTTATAAAATATTGCTTTTCATTGATGTTTTTCATTTCAAAAGGGGAGAAGTCTGAATAACTTAAAAATATCTCTTTTTATTAATCAGTTTTGAAATATATTATCTGACTGATTATAGCTTAAACATAAGGGGAAAAAAATTTGATGTATTCACATTGGAAATTACTAATAAATTATTTTAGTGATATCTGTCATCAATGTTTCTAAATAAATTCTATATTTTTATTATCAATTCTCCTGATAGTTATGAGTGTTGTTGAACATTTGATAAATTTATATGTATTTAAAATAAAAATTTAAATTGATTAATTTTATATTTATTAACTACCTTATAAAATGTCCAAGTGTCTTTTTTTTTTTATTCATAATTTAAATTTAATTGTTTCAAGTGTGGATTTATTATTGGAAAGCAATTTAAAGTTTTTAAATTAGTTTGTTTCTTTATATTTATTACCATATTTACAATTATGTATAATTATTTTATAGGACTCGACGGAAAAAGGTTTCAGTTCGAAGATTGGCTCTAAACAAACTACTGGATTTCATAGTAGAAGTATTGTCCAAATGCCTCCATACTTGGCGTCTTGTCATCAGCAGGCTAGGGCGTTTGGGCCATGGGGAATTGCGAGATTGGGCTACTCTGCTCAGTCGGAAGTCTTTGCTTCGTTACAGTCGGCAATTACGTGATTTGTGTCACCAGTGTGCTGTTCTTGGTCCTCCTGATACTCCTGCCATTCTGTCTGCTTGCTTAGTTTCGTTAGAACCTGATTCAGCTCTTCGAATCATGTCAGACCAATTTACTCCTGATGACCGCTTCAGCAGTAGCTGTAATTCCTGTTGTCTCAGTACCCCTGAAGATGCTTCCTGTACGCATATCCTAGTCTTCCCAACTTCAGCTACTACACAGGTAATTAAAACTGAGCTCTTAAATATTTTAATTCTTTTTTAAATGCTTATTGTGATATTTTTTTTTTTGCATTCTTGTTATGAAATTCAATTGTCTGGTGTTTTCATTACCATACACAATTATATTTTATAAAAAATATAAGGAATGATTTTTGTTTATCAGAAGTATTATGTAAATTGTTTTGAATTATTATTTGCTTTTGCATAAATTTTAATTAAATGCAATTAGTATTGTAAAAAAATGATTGTAATTTTTTATTGAACTTCACAAAGATTAAAAGCATGAATTTTCGATCATATAAAAAAATTGCAATTTTCCATTATCCAATAATCTTTCCATTAATATATGTACATTTAAATATTGTATTTTTGAGTTATTTTAATATTTTGTACCTATTTTGCTTTTACAGTCATCACAAGCTACATTCCAACAAGAGCACATCGACCCCCTTATCCACCACGTTAGCTGACGATGACATTTTCCAGGCTTTAAATGATGATGACATTGCTGTAGGAAATGACATTAATGATCTGTTTCGCTGGACTGAAAGTCCTCCTCAAAGTCCTGGTGCTTCTCCTCGCAGAGATTCCATTTCACAACCTGGTAGTCCCAGTTGTGGGCTGGGTGGGCGGCATTCTCCTTTTCATCATGGGCCAAATAGAGTAAGTAATGCATTTTATTTTTCTCATTTGTAATATTCCTTGTTATATTTGTGGTAACACAAATTTCTATGCTCAAGAATATCCGTCCAAAATATTCAAATTCTAATAAGTTATATTTATTATTGCCTATGTCATTTGTTATTTATCAGTTTATTATTCACACTTTTACCAGTGCTAAGAATTCTTGTTTTTCACTGCTCTTTGTGTTTTTGTTTTTCTAAATTTAGCACATATTGTGGGGAAGGGGGGTATTCTGATTCTTTTAAAAAGCTATATCATTATCTTTGAATTATTTATTCAGTGTACCATTTCATCCTTATGTTTATTACTTACATAATTTCTTTCATAAAAATAAATTTTTCCATGATTACTTATTGCTCTTGGAAGAATGTCTTAATTAAACATCGTTATTATCAAAAGGAATACTTTTCTGTTTAGTTTCTTTTGCCAGTGTATGTTTGTATCAAATGATATATAACATGACCATTTAATTGTAGGAAGACTTTAACTTTGTTCATAAACCTAATACTTATGTATTAAACAACTTAATATTTAGAAATTTTATTCAGATTTTTTAATATGCATATTGTTGAAATACTTTGTAAAATCTTGTAATCTCCAAAATAAACACAGAGGATTAACTGTAAAACACACACAGAGAAAACTTAAATATATTATTCATGGATTTTGTTTTGTACATGGACTTAAATGTTTAGTTTAGTTCAAAAATATTAACTTGATTAAATATGAATCTTGTAACAAGCAGAAATAATATTCTGATATTTTAGTTAAATTATTTTTGTAATAATAATGTTTTTATTTCTTGATAATATTTTCAATATTTCTCATTGTTGAATTCTTTCCATTGTGGTTAAAGCTGCATTTGTTCTTTGTAATGTATGAGCACATATAACATTGTTCAGATATGAGGTTCATAGCATAAAAAAAAAATTGACAGAAAGTGATGTATTTTCTTTATTATGTGTATTGCATAAAGAAAGGTAGATGTGTTGGTAAGGAAATAATTTCTTAGTAAATTAATGAGGAATTTATTGATTAAATTTTATTTAATTTCTACTCTTAAAAATAATAGCATACATTACTCAACAAAAATTGAAACCAAAAACTTCAATAGTTTGATTTCATGTCATAAGGGTATTTTTTTGTTCATGAAAGTACTTTAGCCATTATTTCCCAGGGGGAAAAGTTTGGTGTTTGAACCAGAAGATGGGAAGATCAAAATTTGAGCTTAGTAAACTAGGAAAAAAGAAAATTTATATATAATCACGCCTAATAAATTGAAATAGTGAATGACTTTTAACATGTTTCTCCTTTTATTGTAATCTTGTCTTTCTTTCTGTGTGTGTGTGTGTGTGTGTGAATAAGGATATATATATATATATATAATTACTACCATTATTTATTTTCAGGGCTCAGGTCATTTACCAATGGATACAATAGAGGAACCTCTTCAGCTTCTTCAACAGCCACTTGCTTTGGGCTACTATGTCTCAACAGCCAAAACAGGGCCATTACCAAAATGGTTTTGGTCAACTTGTCCTCAGTTGCAAAATGTTTGTCCTGTTTTCTGAAGGTGCATATGTTGAACAATTTAAAATCATTTTTAATATAAAAAATTATTGATTGAATATAGAAGTTAAATATTGTGTATCTACAGTAATTAATTTCTTTTCTCTCATTCTTTTTTAGTCTGCATTATTGATCCATTCACCTTTTGTACAGCAAAGCTCTGATGATTTATTGCATGCAAATCCACATACAAGAAATTATCATCCACTTGATTCAAATTTGACAACAGATGTTCTCAGGTTTGTAATATTAACTATTCGTGAATGTGTTAATCTTGAACTCTAAGAAATGATATCTTTTTTTTTTTTTTTTTTTTTTAATAGTGTATTTACATTGCTTAAAAATATTTAGGTTTTGATTAGATATTTCTGATGAAGATGAGTTTTGTGGTTTATGTATTACAGACATAGTAAATAGTAATAGTGTACTAAAGTGCTCTGTCCCACACTTGTACAACCCCCCCATTTATTATTATATTCTATAAAGTTTTATGGCGGGTGATAGGTGACCAGTAACTTATCTGTCTAGAAAGTTTCAAATATATTCTATTAGATTCTTGTTGGAGAACTTGCTACATCAAATCATTCATATTCCTTAATTATTAAGAAAATCGCCCTCTAACTGAGCATAATGTGGCCCACAATTATTATATTATTATCCTATGCAGTTACGGGCAAACATAGATTGCTGCCTTATTAAAACAAAGAATAATAAAAATGTCCATTGCAATTTCTTAGTTGATACTGGAAATTATAGAAACACCATAAGCTTTTGATACTAAAGCCTGAAATTTTAACTTTTGCTAATGAAAAGAAGGAAATGCATATTTTATTGATAAGTTAGAGGAATTCTGAAACATGTAAGAACTCGGGAAATGAAATAGCTTCTTTGAGAAGTGAAAATTCTGACAAAAATCCAAATGATATTTTGCTGGTATAAATTATTTATTTCAGTTTATGTCTTAACTACCAATAATTTTGATAAATCTTGCTTTATCCAATAAATATTTAAAATCCTTTCTAAAGTAAAATTGAATTTACATGTGATATATATACCTAAAATGCATCTTGGTATAATGAAATAAGAGCTCCATAATTTAGTGACAAATCTCAAACAGTTTAGAAAGTTGTTTATGTATATTTTTAGTAGAACAATCACATCAAAAATCTTTGTTATGATCGTTGCTTGCAATCCTGTGTTATCTACATGAAACATGTGCCATAAAATTTTTACATATATATTACTTAAATATTTAAAAATACTGTTAAGTGTTTAAGCTATAATTTCCAATACTATTAAATATTGTACAATAATCAGATCTTTATCATGTATGTATTTGCATTTTATTAGTGTCATTCTGATTATCCTTTGAATTGCAAATGCCATTCATTATTAGTTTTTTTTAGAGTAATAAGTTGAGTATACTTAATGAAATAAATCTTCTTATTAGTTAAATTATAACATTGATATGTTATATGTTAGAAGGTTACAACTATATTTTTACTCTTTTTTAGGTATGTGTTAGAAGGCTACAATTCATTATCATGGCTTTCATTAGACCCTTCTACCCATGATCGTCGCTCATGCCTACCTGTTCACATACAAGTTTTAATGCAACTTTATCAAGCTGTTGAAGCTCTTATATAAATTATTGGCTAAAAAAGCACATCTTTAGGCAACAGGGATCAAACATAGTCATGACTGTAATGTACAGTCAGTTTTAAAACAAAATGTGATGTCTTCAATTGCAGCACATGTCGACATATCAGAGCTCTTTCGTATCCACATAAATGTGTAATATAAATTGTGGTTGTAAAGTTCCAACACTTGAGAGAAAACCATTCTGATATGCAAATTGTTCTGCAGGATGTATCTATTGTATTTATGCACATAATATAAACTTCTCAAATGGAACAAACTGTCGGCAAGTTAGCTAAAAATTATATGCCTGGAAGGACTAGTTAGTTTCCCAGCTAATCTCTTCCACAAATAGTGTGACTGGGAGAAATATACATTGCCGAAAGTTGAAGAATAAAGTATGATTATACTATTTATTTTGTATATATATGAGAGCAAAAAAGGATGCCTATCATGCGCACCTGAAGATAGGCATCCTCCCATGCCAAAACTAGGTACATGCTACTTATTAGATTATGTAGTTTATTACAACGGGACTTAACAATTCTGAACAATTGTATGTCAACCATTGGTTTTGTACAAAGCAATATACAGTATCATGATTATACAAATCTTTTTACAAATCATGTATCAAATTATCTGTACATGTCCTTTTGTGTCGTTGAAAGTTGTAGCTGCCACACGCCCCTTTTCCTCCTCTGAAAAATGATTGTATGGTATTGCCATCTTAGCAAAGGGAGTGCTGGGCTTGTTTTTACTGTCTTCTATTGGTTCCCCACTGCCAGAAGTTGAAAAAAAAAGAAATATATATATATATATATATATAATATGTATTAAAATCATTACCATTATAATTTCATTTCATGCTTGTTTTGATGTGAATTGATTCTTTTTATTTTTAACATACTATGTGGGAATAAGATAGTTTTTTTTTTTTTTAATTGGCTGAGCAATGAGTCTGGGTATCTTAGATTTTGAAGCATTTTCTCTGTATTCTGCTGTTGCCTGAACAAAACATGTATAGTTGATATTTGTATCTGTCTAATAACAGAAGAGAATTTTAGTGTAAAGACTATGCATGTGTTGTAGAGTTTTTTGACAATTTTAATAAAATATGTTAATTCATAAGTGCCCCTTTAAAAAAGAAAATCTCTATGCAAATGAATTTTTAGAGATATGTACAGTTTGAAAAAAAGACTATGCAATTTATTGGGTAAAATATAAATTGGAATCAAAATATTATGCAATTAAAAGGCTATGCAAACACAATTATTGACAAAAAAAAAAAAAAAAAAAAAAGAATAAAAAAGATAACTTAGAGTGATTTGAATATTTTCTTACACCAGTAGATGAGTATGTTTTCAACATATATTCAATGCAAATTTGGAAGCAGAAACATGTAATTAGTTAGTTTTATACATTTTTCATGTACTGTACATAAGTTAATTTAAAGATATATTATGAATAAATATTTTTTTATTCACTTTTCATGACTTAACATTGATTCATTTGATAATATGACTATAAATTAATTTAAAGAAAATTATAAATAAATAAATATATATTTTTTTTACTTGCCATGACTTAACAATGATTCATTTGATAATATAACACAAGTCTTAGACTTTATTATATTTTTCAAGAATTCTATGCGTAAGTTCAAAAATGATATTTGACAAATTTTAAATTTTGTTCGACGATTACATTTCTTTTATTTAGTTACTTAAGTCAAGCATTCAACTTCAAAATCTATTAAATCTTCACTTGTTTCATTGTTGTGGATTTTTAATTGAAAAAGTGTTTGCATTGATTGGAGAAGAAAATATAAATCTAACCTCACTAATTAATATACTGATTACTAGTCTACGTTTGTTTGCAATTAAAACTCATTAAAAATTGTTGAAAAGCAGACAGAAATAAAATATCTATGCAATTTTAATATGTTGATTCTTACTTAATAAATTTATTTTTTATATATCGATGTGTTACATTTTTATGATGTAATTTTACAAAAGTAGCTATTAGGAAGACATTTATCTGTCATTTAAAAATTTATAAACTATTAAACTATGTTTTTATAGTGGACCATGCTTAGAAATGTATATTGTTGCATGTTGGATAGATTAATATATCTATTCAACCAGTCAAAAATAAAATAACGAAAAATGCATGTTAATTATATTCAATACATAAAATGTTTTTTAATTAATGAAATAAACTTTCAAATGCATATGTAAAATTTTAAAAATGTCATTTATTTGTGAGAATTTTATTAAATTGTTATTATTATTATTATTTTTATTATATGCATTTGTTTTCTCATGAAATTATACTTGTAAAACCAGAATAACTGATTTTTAATGGATTGATCTATTGTGAATTTTATTTTCCTAACTACTTATGAATTTTATGGTTTTTTTAATGTATATGGTTTTATTAATAAATTAGGAAACTGTTAATTTAAATTGTTTTGTTTGAAATTTTTTAATTTATTGACCAGATTGGATGGATGTAGGCAAGTTGTGTGCTGAGTATTTATTTGTTAAATTTATTTATTGGACAAAGAAAATGTGATTTTTAGTGAATAATGCTCATTGGCTTCAGAGTTCTGTAGTATGATTAATTTTTTAACCATTTTTATAATGCATCATTTTAATTAAATAAGTTTATGAAATATTTTAAGTAAAATTTATGTATAATACTGTAAATAATATAAGAAAATGTATAATAGGTTTCCTTTACTAGTTAATGCAAAAGATAATTTAAAGTTTAAATGAAAAGATTAAAAAAAAAAAAAAAAAAAAATGTAGCTACAACTTTCTGCAATGTCTGGTAAATTAAAGTAGTATACAAATCTCTGTATATATCTATTATTGTATATAAAGATAGATTTTAATATCATGGATTGAATTTAGTATCCAAATTTTCCCTTTCATCATTATTGAAACATTGCCTCCAATTTGTTTAATATTTTTAACAATTGGCTGATTTTATGTCATTTATGAATAAAAAAAATGATGAATTAGATCTGTTATTGAAATTGTAATTTTGTTTTCATTCAAGACTTAATTTCTATTGCTCCTTTTGTCAGGCTGAGATACTATTTTTAATACTGAAGAGCATTTAATAAAAGTTCTTTGGGATAAAAATATTTATGGACAAAACTTTCAGTAATCACTGCAATTAGTGAATTTCTATTTATGAATTTATAAAAATATATTTTTCAACCAGATTACTTAAATGTTTCGTTGATTGCATTGTCATAAAAATAAATTAACAAATCGTAATTTGGATAGGGGGAGGTAAAAAAAAAAAAAAAAAATTAAGCAGATTTCATTGTTGCTTTAATATCAAATATGATTTGATTTGTACATATGCCTCAAAAGCTTATTTGAAAGGTATGTCACATAAATAGAAAATATAATAAAATTTGAATGATTAAACACATTTTGGTATATTAGTTACTTATCACAAACAGCAAATAAGACTTCTTTTTATCCAAAAGTGGACACTCTTGAATTACTTTAGTTATTTACGAAAAACTCATAAGCGTAATTGAAATAGTATTATTAAAAGGCCTGATTTTAAAAAGAGTAGTTAAACAAAATATCCTCAATGTTTTTTTATTAATAAAAGTTAAATTAACTGGATCCATCAAAACATAAATCACAGTAATATGCAATCAAACCTACTGTTTCAATAAGAATTCTTTTTTCTTAAATAATTGACATGCCGAACAAATTGCAATCAATAATTTAAGGGCTACAGATATTCTTGCC
This sequence comes from Caerostris extrusa, assembly GCA_021605095.1. NCBI lineage: Eukaryota > Metazoa > Arthropoda > Arachnida > Araneae > Araneidae > Caerostris > Caerostris extrusa. The sequence goes on from BPLR01018884.1 coordinate 104,636, forward strand.
ATATCATAGATTATCTTTGTAATGAATTTTAAACCAAAAGAAAAATACTAAGGTATAAAAATTATTGTCTTTATGTTGTAATATAAAGAAATTTTGAAATATTCTTTAGAATCTTTCCTGTATTGAAGATATCTTTTACTTAATTCAGTTGTGTGTATATATAAAAAAAAATATGTTCCAATTTATTAATGCATGCAAATAATGGAAGTGTAACAGTAAAAATAAAATTTTTTTTCATTGATTGTAACTTGCAATGCAAGGAATTAGATCTGTTGTATAAAAGAGCTTAATATGTCCATAGTTATTTTGTGGGAGCAATAATTGAGCTATGCACATAAGTATAACAAGGTCCAGATTGACTGCTCAGCCTACATTAGTAGAGAAATCATGTTACACAGCTGCTTACAGGTGTTTTTTGTAAATAACTCATTTCTTTTCTTTTATTTTATGCACTGTGAACATGGTTTGATCTTGCAAAAGAGTGTTTTTGAATTGAAACATTATTTCTTCCCCTCACATATATCATTTCTTTTTCTTTTGAAATTGCATCATTGTAGTTGTTTGATCTCAGAAAAGGACAGGACTATATACAGACTATTTTAATACCAAACTCATTCATTTATTCTAATTTATCATGTACAACAATTGTCAATACATAAAAAAACAGTATATTTTTCTCTGTAGTAATTTGTAATGGCAAAATCCTTTTTAGAAAAAGATTCCTTAAAATTTCATTAAGTGTATTTTATGATTTAGAAAATGGATTATTTATTATTTCAATCCAGCGGTTTCATTACCTCATTTTTTTTTTTTTTTTTTTTTTTTTTTAAGTATGTGTTTCTGGAATTTTTTATGAGCTTTCTTATTCTTGCTTTATTTATTTTTTAACATTTCACAATTGTGTTTCATGAGATTCCAGACATTTATTACAGTTGTGTAAGTTTATTACTTTTTACATGTTTTTACCATCATATGAATTTAACAAAAAGTATATATAGTGTAAACATATTGTTTCTTTTATCATTTGTAAATTGAAATATTTTTATTATTTATATTGATTACCGAAAATAACTTCATTTGTGAACTCATTATCTTTGTATGATCTTCATCCTTGTCCTTATGTACAGAAGAATAGTTAAGGTAAAAATTACCACAATGAATATAAAAGCATTTTGTTTGGAATATCCTGACATGCTACAAGTGTACAAATGAGTTTTTTTTGTTTATAATAAATCTATTTAACTGGTTTGTCATGTGTTATTTTTGATGAATATAGTTAAATGTTTTCTAGTATTTATTAGTAAATTAAAGATATCATTTACAATAACAAATTAAATATTTGTATTATCTTTTGAAAATATTGCAGTAATAACAATATGTTCTGAACAAATTTTTTTTTTATTACAGTTCAAAACTGGGAAAATGTGTGTACATTACATTCAAAAATGGGCAGTTAACTAGCTCTTATAAAATTTTTGTACACTTTTAGCAAATATAATTTCGTGATTTTCATACTACAGAGAACTTTTAAAATTAGTTCTTTTTCAACACTTACTGATATTTTCGCATTTACACTTAAGTGCCAAAAGTCATGCAATACCTCCTAATATTGTGTAGGGCTTTCTTTGTACTGTGAAGTGCAGCAACACAGCGAAAGTGTTGCCAGTGCAGGATTTTGTGCTTGAACTAATCTTTCAATCATGTTTGATGGGATTCGTGTCTGACAATCTAGGGTGGCCAAATTATTTGCTAGAAATGTCCAAAATGTTCCTCAAACCAATCATGAATTTTGGCTTGGTGATATGGCACATTGTCATCCTTATCCATTGTTGTTTAAGTATGTGAATAGCTGCAAATGGCCTCCAAATAGCTGACATAATCATTTCAGTTAATGACTGGTGCAGTTTCACCAGAAGACCCAGTGTTATTGTTAAAACAACCACTACCAGCCTGTACAGTACTTTGTTGACAACTTGGGTGTATGGCATTGTGGTGTCTGCATTCTTATTAACTGGGATCATGATTAATCTGTCAAAGCAACATTTTTCTAGTCATCTAGGGTTCAACCAATATGTTCATGAGCAGCAATGGCACTGCAGAAAATGGTGTTCAAGTCAATGGTAAAGGCATTCAAGTTAGTCTTCTGCTACCATATTCCATCAACACCAAATTTCGTTGCACTGCCATGACAGTCATGCGTCCCACATAGATTGTTGCTTTTATTTGACACTATTTGCATATTACCATCCTTTTTGCACTTCAGTGTTCAGCATTGTTGTGTGAATTGTCAAAATACACAACATAAAACCACAGACAAAATTACAGGATTCGGATACATTCTTATGTGTCTGAATGCTGTAATTTTTTTTTGTCCATTCTTCAATTACATTACTTGGTAATTTATCTATCTACTATTCAGACTAAAGACTTTCTTAACTTCCACTTTATCTTTACTTATAATTAATATGTAAAGTTGGCACATTACCATTTTGCTATGTACCAGTAATCTAAATATTCAATAAGCCTAAATGATTAATATGCATTGAGTTAATCCATATAGTGCAAAAAACCTAGTTATACAAATCGGTAGTTATGGGTTTGTATTAAAAAAGTCCAGACTTAAAAAATCACAGATGATACAGCTTTGTTTATTAATAGATTTTATAAGCTGATTTTATGATTTTTTGTTAATTTTCACATATGAAGACCCTTCATAGTTCTCAATATCTACAACTTTTCCTTTGTGTAATTTACTATTTAATTACGCATTATAATTTTTGCTATAAACTGCTGTATTTTAATATTATTTTACACTTGCTACATAGCAACCTAAATATTTTTTTTTTAAATCTCTTTGGCAACTCATTATTTTTAAAGACTTTCTGGCAACTTAAACAAAAATATCTTTCTATTTACAAGGAACATGAAATACATATTTGAAGAATGCATTTCATTTAATTCCAGATTTATAATCATAAAGAAAAAAAAAAATTGTTCTGATAGATATTTAAAACAAGTACTTATTAATCTCTTTTTATGAACACAAAAAAACTCTGAGCACATAGTTTGCAATTAAAAAAAAATCTTTTTTTATAATCTTCATTGGTATGTATAGTCAATAATGCAACATTTTTATTTTCAATTAAATTCCATAAACAAAAAACAAATTTTTACATTTTCATAAAAGTATATTGAGAATTTTTGTAAATTACATTTTTAATTACACAAGGTAGTTGATTAAAAAAAAATTAAAAGATAAAATTTAATCAGCTGGCTGATATAAAAGTAACCATAAAATTTAATGTTAAGAACATAATGCATTATAACCATTAAAATAAATAAAGAAAAAATATCCAATCATAATCAGGCAATAAATTGCATTCATATGTTATCCTTCAAAACTGCAAAAAGAAAAGATTAAATAAAAAAAATTATAGTTTTTCAAACAATTTTATAGAAAGGCAGGCGAAAGAAATAAAAAAAAAAAAAAAAAAAAGCATTAGAAAGAAATTAAAATAAACCAATAAGAAATGTTGAAACTGGGCCCCGAAATCCTTGACCCACTCTCCCCAAAACAATACATGTTTTATGGATTAAAAAAAAGCCATTTTTTTAGATATTTAATAGTAAAAGTTGACTTAGAAGTAAAGTTTTGTTAAATGGCATGAATGAATCAATTTCTATACGGTTTGTGCAAGTCGCTTCCAGATTATAATATAAAAGGTGCAATAGGTAAAAATGCTTTACTTATATTTTTATTCTTTATATAAAACAATTCACTTGATTATATATATGCAAATGATTTAGCCATTTTCATAACAACTTGCATACATATAAACTTTTAAGAAGAAAAATAAAGATTAAAAAAAATTAATAGAATAAAGATTATAGAATTTCAATAATTAGAATTATCATATTGATAAATGCCTAAATTAAGATTCAAAATCTTAGTAATTAAATATATATTTAGGGAAACTTGAAATAATACATGCAAAGCATGGGTTTTTATTCATTATTTTTAAAGTTTACAATTTTAAAAACCAGTATCTTGTTTTTAAAGAATTTACAAAAGTCTTTTTTCCCCCATTTTTAAAACTGGTGAAATAAATTATGCATTATTCAATGATCAATTATACATTATATCTTCTTATACTACAATTCCTCTAATGTAGGAAGTCTTTTAAATCATAATAATTAAAACTAATAAACCATTTAAAGAAGCAAAAACAACAGAAGAAAAATTTATTTAAAAAAACCCAAAGCTTTTAGACAAACAGCAAAATATGTTAATATATCTAAAAGGCTAATTTGATTATTAAAATATATAAATCTTTTTGTTAGTTAGTATTAAATCATTCAGGTATCTAATCTGACATCTTCATAAACCAATAATAAAAAAATGGACTCCTGTCTAAATGTTAATGCACATAACTTCCATTTATTTAAATTAGATTTTAATAATTATATGCCAATAAATTATTTATAAAGAAATTATATCTAAATATTTAAATTTTAAAAGCTGTAGTATTTGGAACTTGACATCACTAAACTACAATAATTTAATTTAAAACAATAAAGTGATAAATACTTTAGTAATTCTTTGTTTACTGTTGATTTGGCTGTATAGATGATTTCTGGCACTTTTTTTAATGATAACTTAAATATAAGCCAATCCTCTAAAAATCAATATTTCCCTTTTATAATTTCACATTTACCTTAATCACCAATAAGGAACAAACATAAGTCATAAAAACATATATACATTTGTCAAATTTTAAAAAATCAAATAAGACCAGATTATGCTAGTCACAATACACTTTCACTATATCATGTACAAATAGAAACAGTCAGAATGAAATTTCTTTTAAATTAAAGTATAATTTATGAGTTACACATTTAACTAAGTACTTTAACTACGAACATGGTTCATTTTTCTCTATTCTATAATGCTAAGTTGATATACTATATTACTTTTGGCACAATATATGTGATGAAATTTAACAAGAAAATTTACAATGAAAATATGCTTACTTCTTAAAGTAAATTAAAAATAATTCATAATGCATAGACATTTAAAGAGTTTTAACATCATATACATTACATGCTATATATACACTATTAATTAAAAAATGCAATGATTTTAACAAAAAAAAAAAAAAAAAAAAAAATTTTCAGTTTTAACATATTATAATACAAATAACTAAATAAATAATTTTTTCTTTATTCTTAAATTGAGTTATTTTTTTTAACAAAAAAGCAAGGAGAAAAAGAATTAAATTATGAAAAAGTTATTAAATCTTGTTCTTGGCCTTTGTTTGAGGCAGCTCTCTTTGCTTTTTGTTCCTTAAATATGGGACGAAAGATTTGGCCATAATATTCATGTAATTCAAGAAAAAGATACCTCTGTCGAGAACCTTTCATTCTACTTCCTGCACTATGATGTAAGAGATCATCTTCAGATGAAGCAGTAGCCATTGAAGGGCTTGAGAAATGTGAACCACCTTCTGCATTATTATCATTTTTCCATTTATCAAATGGGTTGAATCTAGGAGCACGACCACCAGTTGCAGCGTGCCCAAAAAGACAACCATCCGATTTATTGGAAGGAATCCTACCACTTTTAACATGATTTGGCACAGATGACACAGCTTGCTTCTCCATTTCGGTGACTTCATCCAATTGTCGCTGAAGCTCACCGACCATCAATTTAACATAATCATAACTTGCAGATGCAAGAGCCTTCATCCATTGTTCCATATTTTCTTGACTTTTAGCACAAAGAATGTAAGTTCTATTTCCCGCCCCATGGAAGACAAGTTTAAATGCATAGATCTCTTCATTTTCTGCCAGTTCTACAGTGCATCCCTCCAGAATAATCAAACCAACAGGTTCTTTATCATCTCTTTTCTCAAAATAAAAAAGAAGATTTCCCTTTAAAACAAACCATCTTTTCTGGAAACTTTTGTTGACTTCTCCTCTTTTACCCAGCCATCCTTCTCGGTCAATGTAAGACTTGGAACAGGCAAAATTAATTAAATTTTTTTCGTTTATTTTCATTTTTTTAATAATTAAGAAGTAATCTGTAAAAAGAAAGAAAAATTTTTATCTATTAATATCTTATTCTATACACATACAAAAAAAAAAATCTTTATTTAAGTGTATATGAAATGTGTGTGTGTGTGTGTGTATATATATATATATACTTGCATGCAGATTGATCTTATTCATTTGTAAATATCCATTGCATGTGTGTGCGTGTATATATATATATACACATACGTACATGGTCTTCACAAAAAAAAATGCCCTAAATTTGAAATTCTATATATCTTCAATCAAACAAGCGAGTATACTTATATATAAATTGAAGTGAATGAGAAGTTCATAAGCACAATGGTAGATTGGTCACAGAACAAATGACGACTAAGAAGTTGCGAGTGATTTTTCTTTAGGATTACATAGATGACAAAGTGTTTTTCCATCACTACCAGTGAAATTGAAAAAGTGAATAACTGTAGCCATCCAAACTATAACATTAGGCATGCCAAACAGGTGTAGAAAGAGTCGACAGGATATCTTTCATGTTTCTGGTGGTGGCCACACTGAACATTCATAATTTAATGAACTTTAAAGCATTTTTTAAAATTTAATTTATCCAAAGTGGCAAGAACTTTAGTTTTATAATTGAAGCTCTTTAAAGTTGGTATATTCATCTATATATACCATGTGTGTGTATATATATATATACACACAAGCAAATGCATATGCATACAAACACACTAAGTGTCTATAAAAGCATCTCTCATCTTCAAAATTCTAAAAGGAAGGAAAAAAAAAACAAACAATCCCCAATTATTTTCAGCATAAAGAAATTTTTAATAAAACTATATATAGATTTAATAATGTTAATTGTGTTTCAAGAATGCTTCTTTATTAATTAATTGTATGATGTCAAGAGAATATTTATATAGATGTTTGTCAGGTAGATTAAAGGAGGACTGCAGTAATCCTTTTTCAGTTTAATAACAGGTGTTAAATTTTTCATGCATACATTTATAACTAATTGAAACAAAATTAATTATGTAGGTCAGAGATAATAATTATGATAATGGTCCCTTATATACAATGAACTTATATATTTTATTGTATAAGAATAAACAATGTTACCTCTAAGAGATAAGATTTTTAAACAAATAAAATGAATGTAATTAATTCGAATATGTATGTGGATTAGAGTGTAGTAAAAGTCCATCTTCTTATGAAGAAAGAATTTTTAGTAGATATAGATATACTTCTTATTTTTGAAATTTCTACCATTTTTAAAAAGAAACTTTAGAGGAAAAAATCCATTTACAAACACATAGTATCAGAAAAATTTTAACAATGGAGCAAACTAAAAAAAAATTAAATGTAGACAAAAAAAAAAAAAAAAAAAAAAAATGAAGATTTTAAGCTAAAGCATGAATTTTGAAGAAAGACAAAAACACAATTTCAATTTCCATGCTAGTACTATTAAAAATACAAGTCTTGATCTGCTGTCTAATATCCTTTGCGATAAAAAAAAATATAAAATCAACATGGGCAATATTCATTAGGAAAAACACTCTAATATTTAGTAGTTATAATGAATAATTAAAATTTAATAGGAAACTGAATATCATGATACTATTATCATTAGCTTGTGTTAACAAGTTGTATATAGAACAACTGTGTAGCCAGTGTTTCATGTTCTTCACAACAACAATCAACTAAGTCTACCCATATATTCTAGTTACCTATTTAAAAAAAAAAAAGATATATAAAAAAGAGAAAATATTAATTTATTTTTATCTATTTGAAATAGAATTTCATCTAAAATTTGTCTATTTATCAGTCGCAAAATAATAGTAGTAAATTTATAGGAAGCTATACGGAAGTTTTTCAATAACATGTATTAAGAAGCATCACGAAATAAATATAAATGAAATGGCATTAAGACAGTTTGTGCTCAATAATATTAATGTCAAATCCTAAGAATTAAATAAAAATACTTTTTATGATCAGACATCAAGTAAAACTAATGATTCATTGTATCCCATTCAGATTGCAAAATTTCTCTTGCTTGGTTTTGAATTACTCAAAATGAATAATTATATCAAATAATATCATCAATGATGTTGTAGTTTCCTCTCAACTGTAAATATGATTATAATAGTGACATATTCTTTTTCATTAATTAGTATACATAATATATAATTACGAACTTTTACATCAACTTTTCCCCAAAAGGATAAAACAATAAATACCTCAACCTACGTTTACATAATCAGTGTTCAAATCTTTCATTGTTTAGAAATCATTGTCACTGAGAATAGCTTAGGTACAAAAAGTTTAAATATTAACAGCTATAAAACTTACATTTGTTTTAAAAATAAGTATTTATTTCTGACATGTAATTTTTAATAAAAAAATATCCAGCAAAGCTAATAAATAATAATTTATAACTAAAACTATTAAAAATACAATGAGACAGATCCCTTTTATACTAACATATTGAGCACAAATAGATATTATTGGTAACAATTAAGATAGAATTTCTAAATTAATTTTTTTCACAATAAACTCTGCAAAAAAAATTTTTTGTAACAGTGGTTTTTAGTAAAAAAAACAAAAAAACATTTAGTTATTTATGGAAACCTACATCATATTATTATAAATTGTAAATTCTGAAATAATAATTAATTTACAACAATAACTGAAAAAAATGTTTCAATCTAGTCGAATTGAGGATAATTATAAACTATTTTAAATTCTATTTAAAAGTTAAAGACTTTCTTACAAAAAAAAAAGCATCTCAAGAAATTCAATTAAAAATGTCCAGTTTTATTTTTAATTTGAAAAAAAAAAAATGATTAGTGATGATTAATTTTATTATTCCTTTTTATCATTAAGCGAATAATTGCTACCCAGGGTCTATTAGCTCACTAGTTAATTACTAGTCTCTATTAGCTCACCCCCTATATTTTATATTTCAGAAAATAATATTACTAATAATTAAATCAAATTCGTTAAAAGTTTTCATACCTATAAATATAAGTATATAAATTTAAGCACATTTAAAAAACAAAACATACAATTATAAATCAGATTTTTAGAACAACAATATGAAAATATCGAAAGTCCTGGACTTGAACTCAGATAAGCTTTTTAATTGCAGTTTCTTACCGTATAAAATTTAGAAATATATGGTTTCAATAAATCCTTTAAAAAATTAACTATCTATTCAAAATTTTAATGGAAATCGAAACAAAATGTAACGTAAACTTGAAAATTTTGATCCCACATAGTAAAAATTGAAAATGAAAACATGTCGTGGCTGATTAGAGACAGAGCACTTAGATCACGCAAGTTCTTATGTAGGGAAAGCAGTGCTGAGGAGGAGGAGGGAAATAAGAAGCTCTATTTTGGATAATTAAAATTAGGGTTATACTGATTCACTGCCAAAGTTGGTGGCCACTTGCGCCAAGCTTTTCATTTACATTTTGGATACGCAAGACGACTGACATGAGAAATGAACTTCAGAAGGATTGGAGAGCTGTAATCAAATAGCTCGAAATGGATACAATGAAAACCGTCTAATAAGTTACCAGGTTTAATTTTTACATAATTATTCTATATATTTTTCAAATAAAATATAAGTATATACTATCTTTCTAAATTAAAACTTCTATATCGCCAAATCCGTAGAGTAGTAATATAATAGAGCGGGGTTGCCAGTTTATGTCAAACACAATCCTCACGTGACTTTTACTTTGTAGTTTAACAATATACGATGATAATTTGGCGATTTTGCCGACAATCTTTACTGTTGGCTCGAAAAGAGAAAAAGGTATACTATTATAGACGATTTTCAAAAAGAAATGATCCATTTTTAAGCTGTCGATAAATGTAAATTACATTTTTCTAAATATTGGACATTTATATTCTATTAAATTTTTCATGCAATATTTTCCCTCCAAAAGGATTAAATATTCTTTTATATGTACTTTTGCTCCTTTAAAACAATGGGATACTAGCTATTTCTTTTATTCGTTAGTAATGTACTCTTATTTTTAATACTATTTCCTTTGTATGTTACAAAGCCGTTAAATTTAAATTGTATGCAATGGTGGTATGGAAATTGAATTTTCCAGTGTATTCCAATAAATTGATATTTTGCCTAAATCTCTTAATTAAAAATATTTACATTTGAAATAATTAAGCATATTATTATATTTATTAATTGTATTATAAATACTGAATACATAAACAGGATCTGGAAAAAATAAGCTGAACAGGAGCAATGCGTTTTTCTTATGAGTCACTAAAATTTAAAAAAGTTAACTCTGCATAAATAATTTGTTTAAATTAAAGTTAATTAAAAAGTATTGAGCATGTTTGCTTTATAAAATACCATAATAATTTGAGTTCTATATCAAAATAATAATTTTAATTTGCTGTTAATATCATATTCGATAATTCAGTTTTCAATTAAAAAATATTGTAATATATATATTATAAACAAGAATAACTTATAAAAGAAGCAAAACTTAATAATTAAGCTGCCTTAATCAATTTTAATTTGTTCGCATATTTAAATAAATATGCTTCGAAATTTAAACTATGCATGTAGAAATGAAAAATTAATCTTTTTAAATAAAAATGGAAGATTAAATATATTTGAAGCTTATTTTTAATCTTTGAACTAGTCCAATCTTTTAAAGATTGGACTAGTTCAAAGATCAAAAACCCAATTTCATCTTTTTCTTTTTATGAATACATGAAGGCCGTAGCAAATTAAGATAATAGATAAAATATACAGGATGTCTCAAAAATGTACATTCATTAGAATGTTATTATAATATATAATTTAAATATGCAAATGAAAAAAAAAAAGAGAAGTATGTCACATTTTGATAAAATGTAAATCATAGTAAATAAAACAAAATTCATATATAGGATGATTATAATTAAAAATATAATTATAATTTTGAAAAGTCTTACTTTCAAAAATGCTGTAAAAAAAACAACCACTCATCACAATGAGTTCAAATTTGAAATCAAGATACTTTAAAAGGGGGAAACGGTAAGGCCTCAAAAAAGGTTCCAAAGTATATTAATAGATGGCACTGCAAGCGGCCTAAAGAAAGTGAATTCGGCTGTCAGTGATATTTTGGATAGAAATGATAACGTATTTGGTATGAGTTGCCCATTAAACCAACTGTTGTGTTCAATGTGCTTGATTGTTTCGTTTTTTTGACGGGAAAAATGATTTCCCAGTCATTCAAATTGTGACACTATTTGTGGAAAGTCCATCCACCACGGCAAGGTCATAATAAATTGGATGGAAAAAATCGGTGGAACTTTATTGGAATTTTTTTTTGATGCCATACCGTTTCCCCCTTCTTCAAGTATCTTCAGTTCAAATTTGAACTCATTGTGTACTGTGGTTCTTTTTTTACAGCATTTTAAAAGTGGGACTTTAATTATAATCACCCTGTATTAATGCAATTATGATTACAACTTAAAGTAAAATAAATCCAGTCAGAAAATCAGTTCGAAAAAAAAAAAACATTGGGACACTGTCCAATAAATTAAGAAAAAAATATGAACTTAATAGTTAATATCTTGTTGGATCACCCTTGCACTGTATGACCCCTCGCTGTCGATGTGGCATAGATTTGATCAATTTTGTGCAAAATGATCAGCTGATTTTGGTTCACTTTTTCGATCAGATGTTAGTCCTGCTTGTTAGAAATATTGTGTCCATTGTTTTTTTGCTGCAAATAATCTCACACATGTTTACTGGAACTAAGCTCTGGATTCTGGACAGATGTCTTAATCACATCAGGACAGTGGTAGAGGACCCATACTTCGCAAATATTATCAGCCAGTTCGGGGTCGTTATCCTGGTAAAATTTAAAATGTTTTGGGATTCCCAAGTTACTCTCACTTTTCTTTAAATTTTGCTTGCGAATATCAAGGTAGACATATTCATTCTAACATCAATAAAGTATAAGTTTCCCATACCATGCAACCCCAAGACTTATTGGTTGCCACCTCCCTATTTTACAGCAGACCGCAAATTTTTGACATGCAATGCTGTATTTGATGCCAAACTTTTCGCTTGCCGTCCATTCCAAAAATGTTATATTTACAATCATCTACAAAAACGACATATCCTAAAATGCTGTTGACTGCTTTACAAGAATATTAACAAATGCGAATAGAGTTTTTCGATTTGATTTGCTGATGTAGAGCTTTCTCCGAGGTATTCTGCCATGATACTTATATTTTCTTAAAACATTTCAGGCAGTTTAGGGATTCACAGATTTCAGGAACTAACTATTACATTTTAGAGTCAATTTTGCTGCACTAATTCTTGGATTAATGTGAACTTGTCTGACAATCCCCCACGTTCACTAAATGACCTTGGACGCTTGCTTTCAAAGCTATTTGTTTTCTTGAACTAGCGAGTAATATTAAAAGCAGTGGACTTACTGAGATTTTTCGTATATTTTTACAATCGTTATATCAATCGCTATTTTTTTACAATCATTATCATTATGAGATTTTTCGTATACAATGAACTAATTTTTATTTTTCAATGACTTATTAGCATGTTTCGAATATCAATCGAAATATCTTTGTTTTCTCTCCATTGCTCCATATGCAGCCTTTTCTACTAATACTTTATGTCTAAAATTATAGTCTAACAAAAAGTGATAAAAAAATTAAATTTTATTGATGAGCTACATATTTCTTAAATTTCTCATTTTAAAACTCTCCCAGTACTTTTTTTGATAACTGTTTGCGTTTAAATTTTTAAAAAGTTTGATCAAACTGTAATTCTAAATAGCAAAAAAAAAAATTTTAGAAAAGCAAGTGTATATTATATATTATGTATTTTTATAATTCTATATCAAATGTTAAAACATCCCTTGACTAAATTTGTATTTGTTTTAATGTGATTAATATTTTTATAAATAGCTTTACATGTTATATATGCCAAGTGTCCCAATACTCTTTTGAGTAACTGTAGTGACAAACTTTGAAGGGAGGTAGGGTACATCATAAGGATTGAGAATTGCATAGCAACCCATGGCCGGAATTTGTATTGTACGCTGCTAGGTGGGGCTCTGCAAGAGAGCGCTGTGGGGAAAGTGAGGATTTCCTCAAACGTATTTTAGGCAGCATATGAAGAGCATGTACCTTAATACGAAATGCCAGCTTGCAGACATACAATTAGCGTATGGAATAGCTAGAGGGGAGGGGGCAATAGACGAACTGCTGAACGAGTTTATCAAGAACGATTCCCAAACATACATAAACAGCACCACAATTTGTTTGCATGTGTGCATCCAAATTTGTGCGGTTACGGGTCATTAAAAAGTAGCAAGGGGGCAGGCCACGATCGATGCGTTCCGTCGTTATGGAAGAAAGAGTGTTCAATGATCTGGAGTTGTTTGCTCCTATTACTATTAACCCTTCAGACATTGTTTCTCTTATTAATAAACTTAATATTAAAAAGCCTCGGAATTAGACAATATTACTAATAAAATGTTTATTTAACACTTTCCCTCCTGTCACTATTATCTATCTCACTTATTTGATTAAAAAGATTCTCGAACTTAATTATTTTCCCATTGTTCGGAAAACGACTGTTGTAATTTCTATTCTCAAACCCGAAAAAGATCGGAATAAGCCACATAACTGTAGACCTATTTTCTTACTTTCCTTTATCAGTAAAATTTCTGAAGCAATCACTTATAAAATTCTCAATATTTTCGTTACTGAAAATAATGTTTTAAATCCAGAACAATTTGGCTTCAGGAAAAATCTTTCTATCACTCATCAATTTCTGTGGAATATTGAATACATTACTGGGGGATTTCAAAATAAATATTGTATGGGTGGGGTTTTCCCCTTGATATTCAAAAGCTTTCGTTAGAGCTTGAATAGAAAGATTACTTTTATAAACTTATTATTCTTAATTTCCCTTCACACTTAATTAAATTTATTCGCTCCCTAACTTACTCATAAAACTTTAAGTTAACAAAACTCTCTCTTCTATTAAAAATATTTTGGCAGGCACTCCGCAAGGTAGTAGACTTTCACCACTGCTTTTCTCTATTTTTATTGCTGATATTTCTACTAAACCTAAAATTCTTACTGCCATTTATGCTGATGACACTGCCATCCTTTGTAAAAATAAATACGCTAAATATTTAGTTATCACGCTTACTAATCATCTCAAAGTTCTCAATAGATGGAAAATTTCTTTAAATGTTAACAAAAACTGAAACAGTTCCTTTTTTTTTTTCTGCTGGTAATAAACTCAAGAAGTTATGATCAAAATCAACAATGTTATAATTCCTTGGAGTACTTAAATTAAATATTTATGCGTTATTCTGGATCACTATTTAACTTGTAAGCAGCATTTTTTTGCATACTAAAACAAAATTTCGTAAAATCACTATCCACCAAATAACCTCTGCTAAATGGTTTATGCATAATTCTGATTTTATTAAAGCTATTAATGTTCCTTCTTTATTTGATATTTTTAAACATATTTCCCGTAAATTCTTTAATGCGCTTGTGTTGTCTTCTTTTTTTTTCTGTTCCCATAAATTAACACACTTTCAGTTGATGTATATAAAGTATTTATTCACATTCCAACAATACGTATTCGAGCAACTGCCCGCCAACCACACTCGCGTTCTTTTTCCTGCCCTTGCTGTTACATTTTTCATCCCCATATAAGACATTCACCTTATATGGAGTTACAGGAGGAGGAGTTATGGAAGAGCCTCTTGGTCGTGGCGCCATCTATTGTCATTTATAATGACAAATAGTTTACATTCGGGCATCCTGACCAAGCAATTGCCCTCAATTGCCACATAAATTTTACTTAGTAATTACACTTTACCATATACAAAAAAAAAAACATATATATATACAGCACATAAAACATGTAATAATAAAAAAAAAGATGTTAAAGTTCTAATATGTTTATTGTCCAAATGAGTTCCTAAAAAGTTCAGATAAAAAAGTTCAGGAACAATGTTTATAATTATTGATGAATGGGGCACTAGTCGTTACATGGATTATCTGGAGAGACACTAGAAGATCCCAGGGGTTCCTCATCATCCGAGTCACAATCATCTTTATGAAGTCGCCATGGCTTGAGTTGACTCACGTGTGCTGTTGTGATGTAGAATCGGCCTCGTTCTTGTTCTTCCAGCTGAGTTACTCGATAAGTATCGTTGGGGAGGACCTCAGTCACAATTAGGGGTCCTCTATATTTTACTTGAGTCTTGGTAGGTTCTCCCGTTGATTTTGCTGAACGTCGAACAACCACTATTTCACCTGGTTCAAAAGTAATTGTTCGGCATTTTTTCTGGTCGTAATACTTCTTCATTTTGTCTTGTTTCTTTTTTTATTACACTTCTAGTTTCTTGTTGAACGTTTTTGGGATCAGTCCACTCATCAATACTTTCGTCTGCGACTCTTCGAAGGACTCCGTCGTTAAATCTAGGTGAATAGACATGAAGAATTTCGAATGGCGTTTTATTTGTGGTTTTGTTCACCATATTATTCAAATTCCTTTCTGCTTGTTTTATACGTAAATCCCAATCTTTATGTCGTGAATCTTTCATGGACGTCGTTATTGTAGAAAGGACTGTTCTGTTGGTTCGTTCTACCATGCCATTGCCCATAGGATGTTGAGTAGAATTCAAGGTGTGCTTTATTCCGTTATCATGACAGTACTTTTCAAATTGATGCGATGTATAACAGGAGCCTCTATCACTTATGATTCGGTCAGGTAATCCAAAATCTTCAACAAAGTTTTTCAAAGCTTTTAAAACATGTTGGGAGGCAGTATTTTTGACTGGACAAAGTCTGGTAAATCTTGTGAAGTTATCAATTATGATTAATAAATCTCGATTTCCTCGTGTGCTTTTCACGAAAGGTCCTAAATGGTCTATGTGAACAACTGAAAAGGGTCTTTTTCCAGGATTAATCGGGTGTAGATATCCTTGTTGTTTTCCACCTGGAGTCTTGTTGACTAAGCATTCGAAACACATTGAGATATGTTTCCGTAAGTAACGCTTCATGTATGGAAACCAGTATAACTCTTTTATTTTGCTAACAGTCCTATCAACAGAAAAATGTCCCATAAGGTCGTGAAATTTCACAGCAGTACTTTTTCTCATACTTTTTGGAATCACATACAGAAGTTTCTCTTTTCCTTTTCTTTGATTCTCCTATAGATTCGGTTTCTTTTGAAGGCAAAATTAACAATTTGTTGCTTTTCTTCATATGTTCTTTCATGCTCTTCCTTCTTAAAAATGTCAATCAATTTTCTTAAATCTTTATCAACATGTTGAATGATCAAAATTTGTTCATCTTCACTTAGTGTTAGGCATACTTCAAATTTCTTCTCTATGAGGTTTGTTATAGTATCTTCCGATTCTGAAACGGGGAGCTCGACTCATCGCATCAACATGTGTCATTTTTATGCCTGGTTTGTGGCGAACTTCAAAATCATATTCCTGAATAAGTATACTCCATCTTGCTATCTGAGGATTACATGATTTTTGGCATTCATGTAAATTAATGCTTGACAGTCAGTGACAACTGTAAAACTTATTCCCAATAAAAATTGTCTCAATCGTTCTAATGTCCATACAATAGCCATTAACTCCAATTTACTTGAATGATAATTCTTTTCAGCTTCAGTCGTTTTCTTGCTAACGCAGTAAACTAGGTGCCACTTGTTATCACTTCCAACTTGAAGTAGCATGCCAGCGATACCTTCCGCACTTGCATCAGTATGAACTTCAGTTTTAGCTTCAGGATTATAGAGTGCTAAAGTAGGTTGTCGAGTCAATTCACTTTTCAAAACATTAAAAGATTGTTCTTGTTTTTCTCCCCACTTAAAATCTTCGTTCTTCTTAGTTAGGTCAGTCAGAGGTTTTGCTTTTATAGCATAATTTTTGAATAAATCTCCTAAAAAAACTTTTAAGCCGAGAAAGCATCTAACTTCATGCAAATTTGTCGGTTGGGGAAATTTAGAAATTACTTCTACCTTTCTTGAGCCTGGTTTAATCCCATTCTTATTACTAATGAAGCCTAAAAATTCTACTTCATCTTTTGCAAACTCACATTTAGACAATTTTAATGTTAACTTAGCTTCTCGTAAAGCCTCGAATACTTTACCTAATTTTTTAATATTTCTTCCAAAGTTTTGGCATGTACAAGGATGTCGTCGAGATAGCATAAAACATATTTGTTGCATAAGCCACCTAAAGTATGGTACATTAACCGTTGAAATTCTGCTGGTGCGTTTGTTAATCCAAATATCATTCTTTCAAATTGTCAAGTTTCATCTGGTGTGATAAATGCAGTTTTTAATTTGGCTTCTTCTGTCAACAGGATTTGTAGAACCCATGAGCCAAATCGAGAGTTGTAAACAGACTGCAATCATGTAGTTGTTCTAAAAGATCATCAATTTTGGGAAGAGGAAATTTATCCTTGATCGTCTGATTATTTAGTTTTCTATAGTCAATAACTAGTCGATTTTCACCAGTTTTCTTACGCAGTAAAAGAACAGGGCTTGAATATGGTGAACGTGTTTCTTTCCCAATACCATGTTCTTTCCATTCATTAACGATTTCTTTAATTGCTTTTCTTTCGGCTGAATTTGTTTTATACGGTTTCATACATACAGGTTTTGAACCCTCAACTTCTTTAATATCCATTTTTATCAGTCCTGTACATCCTAATTCCGATATGTTTAATGCAAAACAGTCTCTATACTTATTCAACAAATCAACAATGTCCTTCTGTTGTTGTTCAGTTAAGTGTTTATTAACTTTTATTTGTTCTAAGCTTATAGGATTTCGCTCTACATTATCTGAACTAACATTTAATATTTCTACTGAAGAAGTGTCATTAATCAAATTAACATAATTTAAATCTGGTTCCAAGTTACCTCCTCCACTAATTCTACATTTCCAATGTTCTGATTTTTCTTTTAAAATTATTTCCTTACATCCAATATTAATAATTGGTATAATAGTTTTACCTTCTTTATTTCTAACAAAGAATTAAAATTTCTTTCATTCCCTGCATCATAATTAACCCATTATTTATTAGTTCTGTTTTTCGCCTTTACAAAATTTATGCCATTATTTATTATTTTCGTAGTTTCCTCCACTTGCAATTTAATACGTGGCGTTTCTTCGATGCAGTTTAATCAATAAATGGGTAATCTTTTGCATAACCGATATGCAAAATATCCGACCCTAGCATACGCAATATATGGTAAATCTAAAAGGTGCGCCCGACTAATAAATCAACTGGTTGAGCCGAATCTGGAACAATTAAAACGGGAATATCATTTCCCACTA